>PVLA01006377.1:0-125291 GCA_004027455.1 Hydrochoerus hydrochaeris | reverse complement strand
CCCCCTCCGCCCCAATGAAACCTGTTTTCCCTTGAGGCCCTACCCTATGTCTTTTCTGCCCCTCAGGCTGTGGCCTCCACCTGGAGCTGAGGGCAGGGCAGGGGTTGAGGCAGAACTGAGTGAGTCAAGGCTAAGGGAGGAGCCACGCACCGCTGCCTGAAGTCCGCATAGAGCAGCCTGTTGGGGAACCCTTGGCGGCAGATCCGGATCCCCTCTAGAACCCCATTGCAGCGTAGCTGGTGAAGCACCAAGAAGGCATCCATGACCCCTGGATGTGGTGGGGGTTAAAGGAAAAGGTTAAAGGTTTAAGGACACAAGTTCAGGTCCTAGAAAAAACGAAACAGCCAGGGCTTATTATGACTCTATACAGGAAGGAAAAAACTGTTTTCCAACCTCTACCAGGTTATCCTTCAGTGTCCCTCCTGCCCAAGCTGGCCCTGGGGACACTACCTGGTGTCTTATTCTCATTAGGAACAATGCAACGGACGAAGTGGGGCTGTGTGGCTCGCAGGTTGGTCATCAGCTTGTTGAGGTTCTCCTGGGAGTGAGAAGAGTGGGGAGAAGCACAGAAGGGGCAAAGAACCAGAATTGGATGCCGCAGTGGGTCGGGCCTAATCATGCTCTGCACCTGCATCCTTTCCCTATTGCTCCTTGTGACAACTGGCCCTCTCCCAACACCAACCTCCAATCTTCACCTCCCACAGACCCCCCTTACTCGAAGAGACCCTGCGGCTCCTTCCCCCTCCCCTCAGCCCTGCCTAGGCAGTGTGGGGACGGGAAGCAGCACAGACTTGCTGTGATGTTCACGTGGAGAGGAATTAAACATCACTGCAAGTCTTAACAGCCGCCCGCCCAGGGCGCAGGGGACACAGCAGGGAGTGGACAGGGCTGGAGGCTGGTGAGGGCCACACAGCCTCATCTGGGACTCACCTTGTGCAGCTGGGACACCGTCTGGAATGATGCTGCCTTCTTACGCTTCTCTTTCACTCCAGACTTGGGGGGCTCAGCTAACAGAGACATGGGGCCTGTCACTGCAGGGAATGCCACTCTGTAGGCCCTTGTGGGGACAGAGAGCTTGTCCCTGGGTACTCACTGGAACAGGAGCCTGAATAATTCTCATAGAGAGTAGCCAGGAGCTTGTTCTGTGACTTTTGGAAGATGGGGACCACTGTCTCATTCAAAGGATCCTTGTTTTTCTCCAGCCATCCCACGATGCTATAAGGCACCTAGCAGAGATGAGACAGGGGCTGAGCCACTGTGGGAGACCTGAGGAAGGAGGGAGGAGAGTGGCTGAGGGCTGGGTTCCAAAGGAAACCTACCACGCCTGCATAGTGGACCACCTCAAAGTGGGCCTGATATTTGCGCTTTTTATCAGGTCGAGGCTGCTGGAAATTGGGTGATTTCCCTGCATGGTTGTCATACAGCTTGGCCCGGAAGCTTGCATCTGAGGCCTTGGGGAACATACACTCCTCCTCCAAGATGGACAGGATCCCTAGTGGCTGGGGACAGAGAACAAGCTTAAAGAACCAGCCCATCCTGGCTAAGCCAGACCTTTGTCTCCCAAACCACCTCTCTCTAGGAGCCATTCTGGATCCTCTATCCCAACCATTTCATCAGAGGGCTGGAGACCAGACCAGCTCCCGGGAGTCTCAACTTCAATAATAAAGGAAAGTTGTGGCTTGGCTTTCATCTCCTTTCTGCCTGAGCCACACCACACTGAATTATCTTCTTTGCTTATAAAAGATGTATAAATCTAAACTGGCATCTCTATACGCACTCTTGTTTTGTTTTTGAGTGGGTCTTCAGGCTGGCCTTGAGCTCACTATGTAGCCCCAGGCTGGCCTCAAACTTGTGGCCATCTTCCTGCCTCAGCCTTCCACGTGCTGGGATTATAGGTATGCGCCCCCACACCCAGCTTTGTATCCACTCTTCTTCCCCAGCATCCATGGGGCACACACACACACACACATACACACACACAAATACATAAGAAAAAAAAAAAAGGACACAAAGTCCACATTTTGGCTCCCATACTTACTAGCTATGGGAAGTTTACCGCCTCACTAAACTTCTATTTCCTAACCAGCAAAATGGGAAAATTACCATCTGCAGTTCTGATATCCTTTGAGTGTGATACTACCACTGAGTGTTCTACCACTGAGCTACCTTCTCAGTCCTTTTTTTGAGACAGGAATTTCCTAAACTGCCTATGTTAGCCTTGAACTTGTGATCCTCCTGCCTCAGCTTCCTGAGTAACTGAAATTATAGGGTCATGCCACCATACCCAATAGTGCTGATATAACAGCAAAAAGCTGTCAACCAAAAAACAAACAAACAAAACCGTCAACTGCCTCAATGCCCAACAGCTGGGATGAGTTATCTGCTACACCATCTATTCTGCTTCCTTCAACAATATTCAGCATACATTTTCCAATAAAAAGTATGAAGTGAACTGAGTCTATGGCCATAAATAAAATAACTGCCCACAACAAAGGAGTTGGAGGAAATTAACTCAAGGGTTAAGATACAGGCTATGGGAGGAATGAAATTTTTTTTTATTATATCTTATTTTTTCAGCTTTAATTTTCTTTCCTCCATTCAACACATTTACACACGCACTCGTACAGTCCTGCCTACAACAAGCACACATTCTCCCTGCACCAGCACCGACCCTGGGCCCACCTTCTCGATGAGGTCAATGCAGGGCTGCAGGTCAAGACCAAAGTCGATGAAGACCCAGTCAATGCCCTCGCGCTTATACTCCTCCTGCTCCAGCACAAACATGTGCTGATTGAAGAACTGTTGCAGCTTCTCATTGGTAAAGTTGATGCACAGCTGCTCGAAGCTGTTAAACTATGAGAAGGAGGTTCCAGCTCAGCAGGCTCCTTGCAGATGGGACAGTGAGGCCCATGGGGGCAGAGATGTGCACCAACTCACCAGGCCTGCCTCCCACCCATGACCCCCCACCTTAGGAGAATAGAGCCTGGGACAGGGGGGCCACTTTTCACCTCAAAGATCTCAAAACCAGCAATGTCCAGGACCCCGATGAAGAACTGTCGGGGCAGCTTTGTGTCGAGGGTCTGGTTTATCCGAGAAACCAGCCACCGGAACAACCGGTCATAGGTGGCCTTGGCCAGAGCCCCCACTGCAAACACCACCTGGGGAAGAAGGGAGGCTGGGCTAGGAACTGGCAAGGAGGGGACCCTGCCCTCACTATCCCCAGGTGGGGTTGGCCTTCTGGCAGCTCACCTGCTCTACGCTCTGGCCCTTGGTCACATACTCATTCCCCACACGCACCCGAGGATGCAGAAGGCCTTTGAGCAGGTCCCCACTGCTGACTCCCATCAGGTAGGCAGCCTTGTCAGCACCTGGCAGGCAGACAGGCTGGCTAAGGAAGGAGGAGGACAATGTACTTGGGGGCCACAGTGTATCAGCCTGGGGTTAAGGGAAAGAAGCTGGGAGGAGTGAAGTCAGGGCTAGTACACTGCCAGCCCCAGCGAGGTGAGGGTCTGGAGTTGAGGAGTCAGAAACAGATAAGACTGAGGCCAAAGGTCATGGACAAGAGTTAGGGTTAATAATGATCAGGGATGGGCCGGGGGTTTAGCTCAACGGTATAAGTGCCTGTGTGGCAAGCGCAAGATCTTGAGTTTAATCCCCAGTACCAAAAAATAATTAATAATAATAATAATAATGATCAGGGACAGGATGTGGTGATCAGGGTTGAGATGAAGGCCAGACCAGGGTCGGGGCCCCTCACTCTCAGTGCCATCAGCCTCGGCCTGCTCTTCCCGCTGCTTCTGTTTGAACTTCATGTTGCCAAAGTGCAGAAGGGCGCCCACGATCTTATAGCAAGCGCACTTCTCATCCACGCTGAAGCCCAAGATGTCCATGGCATGCTGGGGAGTGGGGAACACAGGGGTTCAGAGAAGTCTGGGCCCCTCTAGGGTCCAGCTAGGCACTGCCCCCACTGACAGTGCTCCATGGTCTCTACCCAGCCCACATATCCACGAGCCCCCACACCACAGGTTCTCTGCTCAGCCTCGCCCAACACGCCCCGTACATCTGTGGCGATGAGCTCCTCCCCGTCATTCATGTTATCCACAGTGATCACGCCCTGGCTGCAGAAGTGGTAGTCGTAGGGGTTCATAGACAGAAGCAGCATATCTACGGTACAACAGGAGGATGGGTTGGGCCACTCACTGGGGTGCTCTCTTCCCCGTCTCAGCACAGTGTGCCCTGGGGGGCCCAGACACAGGAGCCTAGGACCCTTCTACGATTTCTCTGGAACCTGGGTTTTTGATCCCCACCCTGGTGTCCATGGCTTTTTTTTTTTTTTTTTTTTTTGTCTTTCAGAGACAAGATCTCACTATGCAGCTCAGATTGGCCTTGAACTCACTATCTACCCCAGACTAGCCTCAAACTTGCAGCAACCCTCCTGCCTCAGCCTGCCCAGTGCTGGGATTACAGGTGTGTGCCACCATGTCTGGCCCATGGCTTTTTTTTTAACTTAATTTTTATTTATTATATGGTGCTGGGTACTGATCCCAGGCCCTTGTGCATGCTTGGTTAAGTGCTCCACCACTGTGCACGCTCCACGCCTTTCTAGTTTTTAGTTTTATATTTTGAGGGGCTTCTTTGTGGCTCTCTGAGGAGTGAGCCCCAGTCCTTACATCTCACACCCTTGCCCACTGCTCACAGCCTTTGCTCCAACTCAGAACCTGAGCTGAGTACCGGGATGCAGAAGACTGCCCAGACTGCTCTCAAGGGGCTCGCAAATGAGGGCACTGGATATGGACAACATGGGGTCGAAGTGCAGGGGGCACCCTGTGGTGCTGAGAGGCCCTCTAATTTCTGGATGGCAGGAGGGACATCAGTTTGTATGAGAAGCTATGTAACTTTGGCAGGACAATGGTGCTAAGAGGCCTGTTCTGTGGCCCAAGGCAGGAGCTCAGCAATAATCAGAAGTTCTAGGTAGGAATTAGGGAACAGAGTGGGCTCTGAGTCCCCAGTGAAGTAGGGATGTCATGACCCTCAGGACATGGGAGGAATAGCCATCCCAAGGGCCAGGAAGGGCCAAGCAGCCCCGCTGGGTCCTGCCTCTTCCCCTCTATCCATGGCCCTTACCCTGCAGCTCTGGCTTCTTCCCCGAGAGGATCTGGTAGTAGACGTGGTAGCTACGCTCACCAGGCAGCTGGAAGATCACTCGAGACTTCTCCAAGAGATCTGCAGGAAAAGGAAACCCATCTGCCCTCTCCTATACCTCTCCAGAGTAGATGCCCCAATGAAGGACACAGGGTGGGGAAGAGGAGACAGTGAGAGGGAAGGGGTGCTGTGTCCACACAGGCCAGCATGTGCTGGGAGGGTGTCTCTCCATCAGCACCTGTATCATTGTGTGGGATGTATCTGTTGTACCTCTGTCTGTCTCTGGCCAGATGTGGTGGTGTGTGTCCTCACGAATAAGGGTGTGAATAGGCATTTCTGCGAATGTAGGGCTTTGTGTTGGTTTGGATTGGGGTTTTTTGTTTGTTTGCTTGCTTGCTTGTTTTGTAGCACTGGGGATCAAACCACCTAGGGGTGCTCTACCACTGAGCTGCATCTTCAGACTTATTTACTTAATTTTGAGACAGGATCTTGCTAAATTGCTCAGGCAAGACTGGAACTTGCAATCCTCCTGCCTCAGCCTCCCTCTGCGCTGGTATTACAGGCAAACATGCTGGGCTGTGTGCAGGTTTTTATTTGTTGGTGTGTCAGTATGTGTGTGCTTATCCCTCAGGATCTGGTCACGTATTCCAATGTGGGGCACAGTCAGCATAGTTGCTCCTCTGTGCATGTGACCTGTTAGTGTGGTCCAGAGAGCTGGTGTCTAGGCAAATGGGCTACACCAGGCGGGATAAGCAACTACCCCGGAAGGGTACAAGGAGCCTCCCAGCAGGCAGCTAAGAAGAGTAAAGACAGGGAGCAGAGGGCAGAACCCCTTTCAGAGGTCACTGAAAAGACTGGGAGCAGGCTGGGCCAAATAAGGATCTGGGTCTTCATCTTCAGGTGATAGGATCTAGAGAGTTTTTAAGCAGGGACAGGATATGGTCAGGTTAGGGTAGATTAGAACCAGAGAGACTGTGGCTGGAAGACCCAGAGTGGGGTTAGTGTGACGTTCTGGTGAGTGGTGAGATGGCCTGAAATGGATACTGGCAGAGGGATGGAGAGAACACTAAGAGCAGGCAGCACTAGGTCTGAGCAGAGTTCAGTTCAGCCTCAGCCCCTCCTTCCCACCCTGCCCTCCCCTCTCCTGGACTCACAGCTGTCAATATCCGCAGAGGCCAGTTTCCCAGAGGGACCAAAGTGAATGCGGATGAACTTGCCCTGAAAACACAGGGGCTGCCCTCAGCCCAGGGGCTTGGCTGGTGCTGCTGCTAAAGGCTCCCACAAGATCTGACCTGTTCCACCCCCAGCCACCCTCTGCCACTGTGGCCACTCACAAAGCGGGAGGAGTTGTCATTCCTCAAGGTCTTGGCATTGCCAAAAGCTTCCATGGCAGGGTTAGCCTCGATGATTTGATCCTCAAGGGTGCCCTGACATCAGCAAGGGGTGAGGGATCTGTTAGCCCCGACACTTATGGGCTGGTAGCCAATGACGCCCACAGACCCTCTGTCGAAGGGGAAGATGGGATCCCCAGGACCCCAAAGTTGCCTGCCTCGCTCCCACTGGCCCCATACTTACCCCAGTCTTTGTTGCCAGAAATTGCTGGGGGAGAAAGGAAGATAAAATTAGAGGTTGTGAGGTCTCACCAGATGAGGGAGTAGGGACAGCAGTTAGAAAGACAGTGAATGTTAGTCACCAAAATCTTCACTAACAGTAAATGTAGCACACATCTCACCACCCCTACTCCCCACAGACTGGCCTCCCTGCGCTGTTAGGAGAGTTACAAGAATGAGGGAGCAAGCCAGGGGCTTGAGGGACGGGGCTGCACTAAGATCCCCATGTCATCTACCTCCCTCCTTCTCTCCCTCCTTCCGTCTGCCTCTCCCATATCACACACTGAAGGATGGAGCTGATTCGCTTTCCCCTCCCAGCATCATCCTTCTCATTACTCCATTTTCCCCTTCCTTTTCTTTCCTACCCTGGATGCCAGGAGCCTACACAGAAAAGGAAAAGAAAGAATGGATTCTGGAGATGGCAGAGGTGCTCCCAGGGACTTGTGCTCATTCATTCATTTATTCATCCCCAGGGAGCCCAAAACTTGAAAATGTCCCCTAGACACTGCCAGAGAGAGGGAGGCAGGAGAGAAGTGACAGGTGCCCTCCCCACACACTCCCATCCAGTCTTTCTGTGCAAGGCCTCCTCTGGTCTGTTTGGGCAAATTTGGGGTGAAGGGGAGGAAATAGATACAGCTTTTAAGCTCCCACCTCCTGCAGGCAGCCTTCCACCCACCTCCACTGCCTGACCCTCTCTGTTAACTCCATGATTAGGGCCCCTTTCTGCACACATGCTCCCCTGCCCCAGCCCTCTATCTGGGTCCTGCCAGCTCTTGCCTTCCCTGCCTGGAAGGAACCAACCTAATTTTCTGTAGCATCCACAAAGGCCTTTTGGGTAGGGAAAGGAGGGAAGAAAGAGTATCAAAAAGTCAACAGCAAAACAGAACAACAACAGCCACAACAAAAAACAAAACTAAAAGAAAAAGAAAAATCAAAACCCAAGAAAATCAAATGGCAGGAAAAAGAGAAGGAAAAAGAAAAAGAAAAAGCCCCAGAATAAAGCAAGGCTCAACAGGACCAGACTAGGAATGATGGTTGTGTACAGAAGAGCTTCAGCTTCTGGAAAGAAATGGCAGCCTTTTGTGGGGTGGATATGCGGAGGTCAAGGGGCAGCCATGGAGCTCGGAACAGCTGGCCCTTGAGCTAGGAATGGAACATTTTACTTTGAAAACGAAAATAAAAATACATTATCTGAGTCCCAAATATTTGGGAAATTTTCAAAAATCTCTTTTTAATTTTTGTTTGTTTTGAGACAGGATCTCACAATGTAGTCCAGGCTGGCCTTAAACTCTTAGCAATCCTCCTGCCTCAGCCTCCCAAGTGCTGGGATTATGGGAGTGCTCCATTATGCCTAGCTGAAAATTTCCAAATGTCTTACAGAAGTCATGGGTCACAAAATTGTTGAGTCTCCAGTACTCTCAGCTCTGGCTAAGTAATCTCTGTGTATAAACCTGCTCTTTCTGATTGCCAGCAGGTAACTATTTTCAGTGCACAAAAATCAAGAAAACAATCACTTCATAGCAAAAAACAGTCTCTTTGGTGGACTCTTTCAAACTATGAAGGTCACAATGGAAGAGAAAAATGATACAAAAATCTTTAAGACTAGGAATGGCCCTGCACATGTGTGTCATAGAAGGGCACACTGCAGCAGGCCCAGCACACGCAGTATGTCAGAGGTGGCCACAGATTTTCTGGTCAAGCCTTGCTCAGGCCAGAGTCTCCCATTAAAGTGGGAGGCTCAGGCGGGGCAAAGACTCTAAAGAATCAAAATTTTAATAAGAAGAAATAATAATTTAAAAAGGAAGAGAAGAGAGAAGAGAAAAAAAAAAAAAGCAAGAAGCAGTGGGGATCAGTGCCCAAGTGGGCAAGTCTTACGGCCTTCTTGCCTGGCCCGTCTCCCAGGGCAGCGACGATGGCAAAGTACTGAATGACCCGCTTGGTGTTAACCGTCTTACCGGCCCCCGACTCTCCGCTTGGACAACACAAACATGAGTCACCAAGGCCCATCTGGTCAAATGCCCCAGCCCTCAACACCTCACCCTTCTCTCATTCTCCCCACTCAGCTCCCAAACCAGTACCCCCAACTGCAAGCCCCCAAGCAATCGGCCAATCATCTAGGTGTTGTTCATAAAGCCAGTGGAGACCATCTCCGCCAGGCAACCACATGCATGATGACCGCTGTTCCCTGAGTGACACTTAGCTCCTTGCACTGGGACAACTTATTTCCTGGCACTGGTCTTTACCTCCATCTGTTCAGTCATGTCTCAGAAAACTTTGTAAGGCAGAGACCATTACCATTCTTTGGATAAGGAAATAGGCCTCTGACCTTTCCCTGCCGGGCCCAGGCACATGAATCAATTCACTGACTCATTATTATTCTATGTTGCAGGCAGGACTGTTTTATTTTTATTGGTGAGGCTAAGGCCCAACAGCACAGAGTAGGAAATGGAAACATGAGAAGTTGAATCTAAATCTGTCTGATTACAAAGCCTTTGTTTTTAACCAACAGGCTACAAGTTTTTACTGGTGTGTGTGTATGTGTGTGTGTGTACACATAAACATGGTCCATATTGGCTTGGCTAGACATAAACCTACATGTAAAAATTTCATCCAGACATGGTAGTGCACATCCATAATATCAGCACTTGTGAGGCTGAAGCAGGAGGATCGTCATGAGTTCAAGGCCAGCCTGGGCTACATAGTGAGTTCAAGGACAGCTTGAACTACATAGTAAGATCCTGTCCCACCAAAAAAAAAAAAAAAAAACCACCTCAACAATGAAACCACAAAGAATTTGCCAGTTCCCATGAATGAAAAGAAAGGATCAGAAATAAGACACAGACAGAATGAGCCAATTCCCATGAATGGAAAGAAAGGATCAGAAATAAGACACAGATATAATGAGCCAGTGAGAAGGAGATGCTAAGGAGGATGGTGAGGAGGGAAAGGAACTGCCCACTTCCCTTTAGCCAGAATTAGAATCCCACAAAGGATCAAGGTGGAAGATTCTGGACCCAGAGTAGTTGGCATTGGAGTTGGTGATCACTTCTGCACTTGGGCATCCCCTTCCTACCCACTCATAAACAAGGGCAGAGCAAATACTCAGACCTGATTTAGCTTCAGCTGGGACACTGTATCCAGATGATAAAACCCCTGCTTCTAAGTATTTTGGGGTTGTTTGTTTATTCAGTACTAGGGATTGAACCTAGGGGCAGTTATAACTGAGTTACAGTGCCAGTCCTTTTTATTTTTAGAGACAGGGCCTCAGTACATTGCCCAAGCTAGCATGAAACTTGTGATGCTCCTTTCTTGATTTCCCAAGTAGCTGGGATTATTGGCATGCATCCAGAGCCTCACTCTAAGCACCTGAGATTCCATGCTGCTAAGTGACTGGTTTTTCCCACTTCCTGCCAAAGGGTTGATAGTTCCTACCCAGCCCCCATACTCCATGATACTCACGTGATCAGCATTGACTGGTTCTCTCGATCTGGAGGAAAGGAGGGGGGACAGGGAAGTCATCTAGGTGAGGTGAGGGAGCAGCAAGCACTGGGAAAGTCAGTTCTCCCCCCCAGGGCTAAAAATGGAGAGAACCAGGGGACCATCCAGATTGGAAAGGCAGAATACTATACTAGTGTCCATCACCATCACAGGAGGGCAGTATAGGTGGAGGAAAGAGGGTTCTTTCCAGGGCCTTCCTGAAGCCAGGGCCGGGGTGCTGGGTGGGGGAGAAGGGTGGAGGCAGCCCTTACTGCGCAGCATGTCGTTGTAGGCGTTATCTGCCACTGAATATATATGAGGTGGAGCCTCTGAGCGGCGCTTTCCCTTGTAAGCAGCCACTACAGAAGCTGTGTAGACTGGGAGCCATTTGTAGGGGTTGATGGTGACACAGAACAGGCCTGAGTATGTCTGAGGAGAGAGTGTAGAGGTAGAGTTCTGTTTAGGGAGCCCGAGTTCCCATTGCCACGCCCCCCTCCTCACAACCCTAGGGCCCCTACGATACTCCTCGAGGGGCTACTCCACATGCTGTGCTCTGTCCCCCGTGGTTGTCCAGGCCCTGCCCAACCCTTTCTCTTGCCCCTAGTTCCCCCTCCAACTAGTGGCTTTGCCTCCACAACCGGTGGCTGAGCCTCTCTGGCAGGGCGCAGTGACATCACCCAGCCCTACCTCTAGGTAGCCTTCACATCCAGCTAGGGTGCTCCTCTCCATCCAATGCTACTAGGCCCCTATTGCCCTAGTGAGTTCCTCCAGCCCCACTCTAGCCCTGAGCCCATGCATCCCTGCCCTGGCTCACATAGATCATCCAGCGAGCATAACGCTGGCGCAGGTTGTGCAGCACGGAGGCCTCATTGAGGTGTGTCATCATGGCCATGTCCTCCAGTAGGTCAAAGCGGGGTGGGTTCATGGGCTGCAGTTCGGTTTCACGCACTGTCAGCACCTGCCAATGAAGCATGTCATTAAGATGAAGAAGGGAAGGGACCAGCCAATCTTACCTTTCACTCCCACCCATCCACTCCCCAACCTCGGCAACCAGAGTTAGAATCCTACAGGCCAGGAGCGCGCCCTCGAGAACAGAGGGGCTTATCTCAAGAAAGGGAGAGTCGAACCTTCTGGTCTTTAGTCTCCACGTTGACTCTTCCCCCGGAAGCCTCTGACTTGACCTCGGCCTCCACGTAAGCATCTTGTTCATCGGGTACCCAGACTCGTTTCTTCCCTAGGTTGCAGAAAGATCATGGATACTATGAGAGGGGCTAAGACACCCCCCAGGGTCAAGCTGGACTTCCAAAACTGTGTCCATAGATCTGCACCCCTCCAAGAAGTCCTTTTGGCAGGACACAGGACTCCTTGTAAGACCCCTTCAAACCCAGGGCAGAGCAGAGAAACCCTAGAGATTGAAAAAAAATCTCTTGATTGTAAAAATGTCTGTTTTGCACACTTGGGCTCAGATCCTCATTTCAGTCACATACGTCTTACAACACGGAAAAAAAATCCCTCATTCTTTCTGGGCTTTTCCCTCAAACACAAAACATCTTGAGGCTCTCCAGAGGCCCCAAATGAAGCAGCCCCTTGATTCTGTATCAGGCACAAAACTTTCAGCAGGTGTTTGCCTTCGCCAAAGCTTTTTAATCTGTGGCTAACTGACCCCAGGTCTTTGGTGTATAAGTTTCTTCTTCTTCTTCTTCCTCTTCCTTCTCCTCTTTTAGATCTCTTAACCATGTCCAAAGCTTTTTAATCTGTGGCTAACTGACCCCAGGTCTTTGGTGTATAAGTTTCTTCTTCTTCTTCTTCCTCTTCCTTCTCCTCCTCTTCTTCTTCTTCTTCTTCTTCTTCTTCTTCTTCTTCTTCTTCTTCTTCTTCTTCTTCTTCTTCTTCTTCTTCTTCTTTTTTTTTGTACCAGGGATCGAACTCACAGCCTTGCACTTTCTAAGCAGGCACTTATACCACTGAGCTAAATCCCCAACCCCCAACCCCCAGCCCCAGGTCTTTGGAAAGCCCAAATTTTGCCTTGCTTTATTTTTGTGACAGAGTCTCACACTCTGTACTTCAGGCTGGCCTTGAACTAGCATCGATCCTCCCACCTCAGCTTCCTCAACTGCTGGGATTATAGGCATATACAATACCTAGCTTGGAGGGCCCAAATTGTGTGGCAGTTAAAAACAGACTCTTGTAGTATACTCCTCTATTTCAACATCCTAAGGAGGCTGAGGCAAAAGGATCATGAGTTCAAGGCCAGTTTGGCTACATATCTCATAACTAGGTAGGTAGATAGACAAACAGATGGACTCAGATCACAGACTGTAGGTTCTATTCCCTTTTCCTTCCTACTTGCCAGTCAAGTGTCTTGATCAGGACCATCTACATAACTTGCAGACCTCCGTGCAAAATACTACAAGCTCCCTTGTTTAAAATTTATTTTTAAATTCAAGGTAGCAGCTGAGTGTGGTGCAAGTCTGTAATCCCAGCACTCTGAGAAGCTGAGGGACGAGAATCCCAAGTTTGAGTGTAATCTAGGCAACTTAGTGACTTAGGGAGATCTTGTCTCAAAACAAGAAATTTTTTTTAAAAAGTAAAGATGGCAATATTAAAGTAGTAAATCAAGCACAAGGCCTTTCTAAGCATGGTGCCCTATGCAGTTCTAGAGGTTGTATACCTCTGAAGCTGGCTGTGGCCCTGGTTCCCCATCTTCCCTGGGTATGGAGAAGTGGCACAGTTAGTAATCTAGTTTGAGCCTGGCACACAAAAAAGCACTCTATATGCATTACCTATTGTTATTATTGTCCTATGAGCAAACCAGGTCAAAAATAGTAGCCTTTATTCCTGTCCCTAATAAACAGTGGCTTTGGCCCTGTGGAAAGTGCTAAAAATAAGCCCAGCACAGGTTCTGTGGAGATGTGAAGGCCGCCAGCACATAGGTCTATTGGTCTCATCTCAGCCTCAGCTTCCAGCCTGGGTTCTCACAGACTGCAGCTCCAAGAGGTAGATGGTATTATCCCATTTTAAGGAGGGACAAACCAAGGCTTGCTCACAGATGCACAGTGAGTACACACTGTCCCTGGGGTTTTAGCCTTCATACCTCAGAATCTGAAGAAAAGATCCAGAAATAAAGCTATCAGGCCCCTTAAGCCCCACGTGGAATGCCACTCATCCCTACGCTGATCCTAGTTTGAGTCCATAAGCCCTGTCCTTTTACTTACCATCCCATGGGACAGTGTGCACCTTCACCAGCTCCTGATAGACCTGGCGGAGATAGCAGGCAGACTCCCCGAGTTCACTTACATCCATCATGGTGGTGACGGGTAGAGGAGAAGGGCCTGGAAATCTGGGTGATTCTAGGTAGTCCTGGACAGCAGGCACTAGAAGGTGGCAGTGACAAGCAAACTGAGCAACCAAGGAACCCACACTGGGTATGTATGATCCTCCAATCCAGAGCGCCTGGGTAAACCCCAACACACATGCATACCCTCAAACACCACAGCATTCTCTCCACTGAGATGGAAGAACCATGCTTACCCAGGGACACTCTCACACGCCCTCCTGCCCTCGGATTCTAACCCAGCCTTGATCACCCACCTCGGCACAACGGTGAGAGCAGGGAGCTGTGCTACCCCTTTTTATTGCGGCAGTCAAGGTCAGTGGAGGAGAGCTATGTCAGCAATCTCCACGTGTCACAGCCCCCCCAGCCTGGCCACAGGACACAAAAAGCAAATTCCCTTTTATCTCCACCAGCACAGCCCCTGAGCTATTTTTACCTCCTATTGTCAGGGGATCACAAAGGAGAGAGAGACTCCACTCAGAAACAGGGAGGCTGGGATTCAGACTGACCCTGCAGGGACAAGGCAGTAAGGAGCTCCCAGACAGAAACTGAGTCACAGATAGTCTGGTACACCCAGAAAAACACCCACATTCAGAGAAATAGAAAGCAAAGAGACTAAGAGGGAATCCAATTCTATACATCAAGGTAGACTGAGGCCCAGAGAAAGGAAATCACTGACCAAGTCTCACAGTTCAGTAGTGACAGAGACACATGAAAAAGAGAGAGTGAGGATTCCTTTCCAGCACCTAGACATGCCTGAAACAGAGAGTTTCAGGCTCTCTTCTCCATCATCTCATTCTGGAGTTAGGGAAACCACAGAATTTTAGAATCAGAGAATCAAAGGATTCAACAGCCTTAGACACTCATCCACTGAAGTTCCAGAGCCAGGATTCCAAGCAGACTTCAGACTGAACTCAGAGAATGAAAAAATCCAAGAACCATAAACACCAGACACACAGAACTAGAGAGTTCCAGAGGCAGGAGTCCAACTGGACATCAAACTGAGCTCTGAGACTCAAAGGACTCAAGAAAGTTAAGGCAGTGGACACAAAGAACTAGAGTTCCAGAGCCAGCATTTCAATCAGACGTCAGAGCTCATACAGCGAAACCTCTGTATCAGTAGCCTACCAATTCCAAATAGGCAATGTGCAAAATAAAATACATGGAATTAATTCCAAAAATACATTTTCAACTGTATACAGGCAAAACTAGCATATGGGGATAGAAGTGAAAAAGTAATTTTCTGAAGGAGAGAAATGACTGAAGGGACATAAAAGAAATTTATTTTTATTTTTTAATTTTATTTAAAGAGAAAAAAAGCAAAACAGAAAAAGGGGGTAGAAACAATACAGAATCTCAGAAAAAAAAAGCAGTAAGAAATCACTAGTTGATAAATTACATACTGTCTTCTTAGACCTAGCTGTTAAAGTTACAAAATTAAAGCATACAAAGTGGACATTCAAACAGTGAGACTGCAAAGAAGTTCAATGATCCAGTAACAACTTAGCAACATGGTTATCAATCCTACACACTCAAACATACATGCAGCCACATCCTCTAAAGCACTTTCTTTTCTTCTTTTTACTTTTTAAGTCCATTATCTGCTCAGTTATATCCTGTTTCAGGTTGCTCAGTACCTTACTGACTTGTTTTGTTGTTGTTATATACTTTTAATCACCTTATATAATTCTGTTGCCTTGTTTTCCTCATCCGTGCTCCATGGATCAGCTTTGGTGGAGTTGGGAGATTTTTGGAGGTATTTTGTTACTTTCTTATCTACTTTTTTTTTTTTTTTGAAGGTAGCAAAATACAGCAGAACAAGACAGAACAAACCCATGCGACCGCAGTGCAATAAAACTACCACAGAACCTCAGAGCAGGTCATCGGGACACAAGCAATGGGCTCAATAGTACAGCCTATTTTGTTCACATTAGCTGTTCTTTCAATCAAATAGAGGAAAATGGAAGGAAATATTGAACTTTTAAAAACAGACTATTGAATAAAGCAGTACTATTAATCAAAACTGAGCAAAACAGTGATAAAAATATTTGCCTTCAAAGAGATGGTAGAAGGAAATCCCCCTTACTTGCCACGCTGTAAAAAAGATATCCTCCAAAAAGATACTCAGACCGCCCGTGCCTACTTGCTAAGTTGGGGGAGGAATCGATCAATGTCTGATTCTTAGCCCACTACCGGCAGGGCCCTAGCTGCTTACAGGCCGGCCAGCCGGCCGCCTTATCTCCCAGCACCCAAAGAAATTTTTTTAAATGTTTTTTTTTTTTTTTTTTTTGAGACAGAGTCTCACTCTAATTCGGAGTGGCTTTGAACTTACCATGCTTACTATGTAGCCCAGGCTGGCCTCAAACTCTCTGAAATTCTTTTGCCTCAGTCACCTGAGTGCTGGAATTACAGGCGTGTGCCACCTCACAAAAGAGACTTTTTTTAAAGCAGGAAATGCTTTGCACATTAAACTTAGCAGTGATTTACTAGATGTATATTACATGAAAATTTAAAAAAAAATACATTACTAGCGGGATGCTGGGACACTACAGCAAGGATTGTTAAAATGAGTCTGAGAAAGCAAAGCCCTAGTGACTTGTTAGGGCAAATTATCAGATGGCCAGCTGTGGTAAAATTAAATTTTGGAGTAGATTATTGAGGAGTCCTGGCTCGCCTGGATAGCTATACAGATACAGCCTGGGAGAAGAATATGTAAAAGGAGAGCCGAACGGTAAGTACAGGGATGCATTTATCTGAGGAAACAATGTAGTACATGTAAGTACACAAAAGAGAAGGATGCCAGGACACCAAAGAAGCAAATTCTTTTCATAGCTGCACATATCTTTATGAAATATTTTTCTATATTTTGGTTCTTTTGTGATATAAATTGTCCAGTTTTCATGGTAGCTGGTGATTTTTCACTGACTTGTATGATAAATGCATAAAATATGGATTAAATTATAAAGACACTGTCACATTTAAGTTTCAGTCACTTTCTTTTACTCCAGTGTCAGTATAAAAAAGACAAGATTTTTAAAAATTGCTAAATTAAGCAATATTTATTAAAACTGCAAAGGCCCAGGCCCTTCAGGAATCAGTTTTACAAGTATTTTCTCATGTCATGAAATGATACAAGTCCTAACTAAGTGAGCATTTAGATTGTTGCCAATCTTTTGCCATTAAAAACAGGGCTGTGATAGATATTTTTGTATAATCTGATGAATTTTACAAAGTAAACATACTCTGATCAAGAAATGGAAATACCAGAAATTATGAGGAATTATCTCCTTAGTGTTCTCTTTCAAATGCCACCTCTCCCAGAGTTTGTCTATTTTCAGAACTTATATGTATGGAATCTTACATTATACATTCCTTCCTTCTTTTCTTCAACATCATTTGCAAGAACATCATTTTGTTTTAACTCTTTCCATAGAACTTGCTGTTGTTATTGCCTGCCTCCTGTCCCCAGAAGAGAACTCTCTGAGAGCAGGAGCTTGTTCTACAATCCCAGAAACTAGCAGGAAGTCTGCACATAGTGGAGTCAGTAAGTATCTATTAAGTGAGGGGGGTCAAAATTAATAGTTTATATTATAGAGTCTTAATCTCTATATGGAGCCAGTGGCTGGGTATGGTTTAAGGAATTTACAGAAAGTATTAGGGGTAGAGAAAATTCTGCTTTTCAAAGATGCTCAGAATGTAGGGATTCTTGTCTAGGGTCCAAGCAACAGAATTAGCCTGGAGAACTGGAACTTTTAACAAGCCCAGCCTACATAAAATATAATGCAGATCTAATTCCAGAATGACTTGCTCAGTGTTTAACTTGACGCTGAGAAAACAATCTAAGAAATTGCTCTGGAACTGCCCTCTTTTAAAGAACAAAAGCATACTGGACATTCAGACTGGTCAGGACAGGGACATAACCTCAGATCTCTTCCCTTAAAGATCTGCCATTCTTTTGGGAGACAAAAAATAAACTAACAACTATGTTTTGGTTTTTTTTTTTGGTACCAGGGATTGAACTCACTATCTTGCGCTTGCCATACAGGTACTTATACCACTGAGCTAAATTCCAGGCACAACTATGTTTTTTTAAAGGCAATTAAAAATTGCAGCAGATGCTCTGATGGAAATAGCGCTCTGGAGGGTAATGGAAGGCATGTTTTATTTGAGATGAGACCAAAAGGATGTGAAGGAGCTGGTGAGGCTTAGGTTCTGGGGAAGGATATTCCAAGTACAGGGAACGATGAATACACAAACCAGGCAGCAGAAAACAGCAGGGAATGTTTGAGCATTGTCATAGTGATGACCTGCGATGGTAAGCAAAGAGAATTCTACAAAGTTTGCAGAGACAGGTAGATGGGTCTATAAGATTGTCTCCAGTCTTGAAGGACTTGGAAAGGAGTGTGGATGTGATTGCGAGAGAGCCTATTAGGCCAGGAAAACAAGAGCCAGGAGTTTCATAATGGCCACTTGGCTACTGTGTAGAGAAATGGCTGGAAGGGGCAAGAGATTTAGCACAGAGTAATTGAAGAGGTTGCTGTGGTCTTTTAGGTGGGAACTGATAGGCCTGGACAGGCGAAGGCACTGAAAGCAGCAGAGGTGACAGACAGCATGAACTGAAAGTCCAAGGTGGAAGAGGCACCATCAGCTGAGGTAGAGGGATTTACAGAGAGGTGAGGCAGGACTGAACAATTGGGACTGGATTGTGAAAGGCTTCAAAAGCTAGATTAAGATTTGAAGCTTTCCTCTGCAGAAGTTGGGGCACCATCAAAGGCATTTTTCTTTCTTTCTTCATCAAAGAGCTCTGAGCAAGGAATCTGACAGTGGTCAGATTTATGTGTTCATCGGATCCCTGTGGCAGCTGGTGTGGAGGATGGACTGAAGGGGCGAGACCGGTGGCAGGAAGACTCGTTCAGGATGAGGCTGCCATAGCAGTCCACATGCAAGGTGGTGAGGCCCCAAGAGGGGCCTGGTACCCTGGGGGTGGTTGGGCCCCTGCTTGTCCCAGGTTTGTCCCCCTCCTGGGGCTCTGGGCAGCTGCAGAGGGTTCGAGTGGGCCCCAGCTCTGATGCTTCAAGCAGAAAATAGGATGAGGGCAGCCAAAAGGCATCAAGGCTGTTTATCCGGAGGAGAGACGCCTCAGCATGGATTTATGGCTAAAAGGTTACTGGGGAGAGGGGGTGAGGAACCAGCTGTCCCCCATCCCCATAAAGGGCAAACAAAGGAGGGGACAGTAGACTAAGCTGCAGCAAGAGGTGGGAGGCTAGACACATGAGGGACAATGTCCTAATGGCACTAGAGAATGAAAGGGACCGTTAGTGACTGCACAAGGCAACTGCCAAGGAACAGTCAAGGAAACTGAGGCACAGAGGAAAAAGCAAGTCTTTGCCCAAAGTTGCACAGTGAATTAAAGATATGACTAGACCCAGCGGCACAACCTCCTGCTTCAGAAGATCCCAGGGGTTTCTCAGAGTACTCACAAGTGTCCTTAGACTGTCCCCTGAAGAGTTCTGGGATATATTCACTCCAGAAAGAAATGTGCAGGAACAGTTATCCAAAAGGAATGGACAGAAAGACCCATGTTGGACTGAGGTACACTGGACCCAAGAACTAGTTCTGGTCCAGGTCTCTGATTTGCTGCATCTGTGTGATCAACCTTCATTTTAGGTCCTTATTGTTTCAGTAGCTGTGTCTCTGGCCTACTGTAGTGAGACTCCATTTCTGGCAATGGGTGGGAATCCCTTTTATCTCTTGGTCTTTCTGTGTTACCTTACCTCTCTTTACCTTCTAAGGCTATATTTCTCTCTTGGTCTCTGACTCTGTAGAGCTGAGCTGAGCTGGACCAACCTCCCACCCCTCACTCTTAGTATGCCCCAACGTAGACAATGCTTGGGACCAGTGCCCAGGCTGGGACAGGTGACAGCAGCTGTGGCTCTATCTATAGCTCCTTGCCCTTCAATTGTTCCTAACTTCAAACAATAGTTGGGCCTTAGATTAGAGACAGCCTCTATAGCCCTGCTTAAATGGATCCCCGGGGGCAGAGGATGAGGCTCACTAGAGCTACATGGCCTCCTCTCTTATAGGAGGCCACCTCTGTCTGGAACCCCCTGTTTCACCTACAACTCTGGGCTCTGGGTTCTAAGGCCTTGTACAACCTCTGCACTGGAAGGCCTTAGAACCCAGAGCCCAGACAAGGGAACAAGGGACCAGGGTGTGTCTGAACTACAGACTTGTACACGAGCAACATGTGAGACGCATGGGTTCCTTCTTCCTGCCTTGACTGACTGAAACTCATGGGTCCTGGGGTGCCAGGTCCATGAGAGCAGAGACCTGGTCTTTCTTATACTCTGCTGTATCCCAGCCTCAGCCTGGTACCTGGTAAGTGTTCACTATACATTTCTTATCTTGGCCCTTAGAGGGAGGGCATGGTATGGAGAGAGATGACTTATGCCTGAAAGGCAGACTAGAATAGTAAAGAAGAGCACCTTATTTAAAGTAAGATACCTGTGTCTTATGCCAATTACCAGCCACGAAATCTTGGAAAATTACTTAACCTCTTAACAATGGACATTCATAAATGTTACCTACTGCTGAGGGCTGTGATAAATATTAAAACATATGAAGTGCTTAGAATAGTGCTTGATACTAGTGGAATCTCAATAAATTACTGTTTCAAAAATAGAGCATTCTAAACTAGGTATGGTGATGCATGCCTGTAATCCCAGTACTCAGGAGGCTGAGGCAGGAGGATCTCTGTGGGCTAAAGATCAGCCTGTGTTACATAAGGAGTTCAAGCATGAACTATATAATGAGACCATATCTGAAAAAAAATGAATGAATGAATATATGTATATATGTAGAAAAATAAAGTATTCATAAAAATAAGTGAGAGGCTAGGAGGTGTAGCTCAGCAATCAAGTACTTGCCTAACATGTGTGAAGTCCTAGGTTTGATTCCCAGGATTCAAAAAAATGGTGAGCAGAAAAATGGGATATGCTATCAGCTGTGTAACAATGAGAAGCAGAGATTTGTGCATTTATGTATTTATCTATGGACAAATTATCTCTCTAGAAGTCATTCAAGATTCTGGTAACCATGGCTGAAGGCCAAGGGTCAGGGAAAGGAGAGAGACTAGTTTTTTCCCCCTTGTATACTCTTAGTCATTTGAACTTTTTAGTCATGTGTATGTATAATCTATTTTTAAAGTTTTTCTAAGTGAATAAAGGTCACTTCCAACATGGTCCTTGAAAAAACAAGCCCTCATTCTATGCCAGTTGGTAGGGACCTGGACAAGGGCCAGTCCCCAGAACGTGGATCCACTGCCTTTAGCACAGGTCTAACTCCTAGTACCTTCTTCCCTCCAGCCCAATGATGGACAAGTGTACCCATTCGGAGCCACCCTGGAGCAAATGGTAAGCCATCAGGAAGGCTCCCCCAGCTTCCAAGCCAAGCAGCAGGAGTGGAGTAGGGAATGCAAGCTCCTGTCCTTTTCTGTGGTCGCAGCTTCCAATTTTCAGCCCAAGCTATTCTTAGAGCCCAGATAATGCTAGCAGTTGCTGCTGTTCATATCAGCTTCCAGAACCACTTATCCCTGAGACACAGTCACACCCTCACCTCGTGTGCTGGCCTCCCCACCAGGTACAGGCATCCTGCTGGCTCCAATCTCTACACTACATGTACTGCACACACTTAGGCCCACACAGATAGGTAAGGCCTGGGTGATGGGCCTATCCAAGACTCCCTTTGCCAAGCAGCTGGGACAGGCAGAAAGAGCTAAAGAATACTCCAGAGTAGAAGATATACCCGCAGAGGTCACCATCTAAATAGTGCGATCCAAATGCAGGCTCCAAACTATGCTATGAATGAAAGGGGGTGCAATGGACATGGGTTAGATAGGGATCAGTGTACAGAGTGGGGTGAAGGGTGAAAGATCAGTGTACAGAGGTCTGGGGAAAAGACCTCAGAAGTGGGTCAGACTGCCTGACTAGCTATGTGACCTTAAGCAAGTCTCTTCCTCTTGGAGCTTCAATTTCCATCACAAAGTGGATATAACCTTACTCCATTCTTTGGGATGTAGATTTAATGAAATAACATATATAAAGAGCTGAGCCTATACTGGACCCAAACCAAGCACTATGCCAATACTATCTTTAGCTTTTTAAGAGAAGGCAATGCTTCCTTCTCAGTTTTCTCCATGCATAATTTAGGTTGAACCTGGAACAAGTTAAGACTGTCTCTTCAAATCCTTGCTCTGCCATTCGTAAACTAAGTGATCTTCAACAAGTCCCTTCACCTTGGGCTCCTTCTCTGCAAACTGAATATACAGAGTATCTGCCTTGTAATATTGCTGAGAGAAATAACTTAAATATAGTGTTTAGCCCCTGGTAAGAAGTCAAAAGTATGAGCCAAGTGAGGTGATGCATGCCTGTAATCCTAACACTCCAGAAGCTGAGTTCACTGTGAGTTCAAAGCCAACTAGACTATACCATGAGTTCAAGACCACCATGGACTACACAGTAAGACCTTTCTCTAAAAAAAAGTCAGCAGTGTGAGGAGGGGAGGCTATGACTATATGTACACTGCAGTATTGTGGTTAGGAAGCCTTGGATCTGTCACCTGTGGGCAGAAATTTTCGATAGTGCCCAGAGCAGCAAACATTCTGAAGGAGAGGTCCAACATATGGAAGGAAAATCTTAAAATTTTCTAAGTCTACACCAACCCCAGCCCACAAATCCAGTGCCAAAGCTGAGGCCTTGCCTAGGTCTCAGGATCTGGACAGGTTTAGCCAACCTTGGGTCAGCTTCCCATTTAATTCATTCTGACTAACAACACTCTTTGATGGCCCTATACTGTAACTTGGTCCAGACTCCCTACTATGGTTTGAGAGACTAAGATTGGTGAGGGGAGACAGTCACCAAGGCACATATGTTTGGTAACAAAGAATAACGTAGCCTTTGAGGGAGAGGGTCATAGCCCCACCTAGTGGAATGTAGCATGGAGGAGGAACATCTGTCCTCAGTAGAAGACCTACTAGCGGTGGAGTGGAAGGGTGGAGTGAGCTGTGGCTCTGCCCTTTTTCTGGCCATCACAGTCAGTCAGTCTGGCAGTAGAGGAGCAGACAGAGGTTCCAAAAGTTAAGCTAGGAAATCTATCTGATGGATCCAGCAGAGTCACATCTCTATTCTTTTTGTTGTTGTAGTTTGTTTTTTTTTTGGTATCGGGGATTGAACTCACAACCTCACATTCACCAAGCAGGCACTTAGACCTATGAGCTAAATTCCCAGCCCCACATCTTTATTCTGAGCATCCATCCTCTAGGTGACCCTGTTTCCTCCCACATCTCAGGGCATAAGGCTCACCTTCTTGTGAAGCTGAACTTTGCCAACCAAAGGACAAGATCCTCTTCAAGTACAGTCCTCAGAATTTTATGAATCAAAACTTTTATTATAAATATCTCGGTTTCCTTCCTCAGTGCCATTTTGTGGCAACAAAACCCGCAAATAAAGTAGGTGGGAGGAATGTGTTTGATTTAGAGGTGGACAGTGCAGCCTGGGCCTGGGTGACTGGTGGCACCTGCAAAGCAGGGGTATGCAGGGGATTCAAGATGACCAACAAAAAACTTCTTCAAAAAAGATCTGACTGACTCAAACAGACATTAAAGTTATGGCACAAGATAAATTAATTCTAAGATGAAGACAATATGAAATATATGGTCAAGTTATGGAGAGCAAATATACAGATCTTAATTCAAATGATATAACTGGCTTAAGGAAGTCTGAAGAAAAGCTAGCAAAACAACAGCAGGAGTGTGTGAACATGAGGAAAACATTCTTGTAATGCCACCAAGGAACAAGAGATGCCAAGAATATACTACTCAAATCCAGGTTCTCAAATAAGTCCAGCAGCCAAGTGTTACAACTGAGATCAATCAACTGAGATACAGCAATCAATTTGTTTTTCCTAAAAATAAAAGGAGAACTGGAACAGACTGAAGACAAATAGGTACAAGCCCAAAATGAACTGTGTGCCTATCAGGTAAATCATACTCCCCAGTCAAGACTTCCCTGACAGTTCCAGGGTCATACAGTTGAGTACTCATTTCTACAATGCAAAACTTTTTGAGCCAAAAAAAGCCACATTCTTAAACTGTCCAGCTTGCAATCGTTTATGCAAAACTTACCAGACAAACCTTGTGTTTTGGCTGTTTTATTTGCCCCTTCTCCTTGCTTCATCAACCATCAGACTATTCTGAGGAAGTCATCTTTAAAAATTCCCCTTCTAGAATACGAAGACATGGAGAGATGTTTCTGTTAGAAGAAAACAGAAAGAGAAACAGAAGTCTTTAGTCTGTGGCACAGTGTGTCTTCAGACAGTCTGGAAGACTGAAACCTAAGAGATTTTGAACATGTAAAATTCCAGTAAAATGTAAAAACAGAATATGCATTGCTATTAGTCTTGAGCATGGTGACTTAAAGGCACTGTTCTGCCAATAAGTCTGTGGACTTCATGACTGTTGTTGAACTTCTGGGTTAAAACTCAAATGAGGTGAATTTTGCCTTAAAAGAGTTTTATTTAAGAATCACTTTTAATAATCATGAGAGAATAAAATAACAGACACCAGTATAAGTATCATAAATATTTAGACATTTAGCTTATTAGGGTGCTATATTATTTAATGGAGCCTAAGTTAGTGAGGTTTTAATTAATTTTTTTATGGTTTGTTTTTTGAATGACTGCAAAAACTATAGATAATCTTAACTAAAGACTTTACAAATGCAAAGATATGATATCAAATTTCAGGCTTAAACTGTTCAAAGTATTATATACACTCATGTCACAACTAGATTGTGTAAGAATATTACCTGTAAAGAGACTCACTGAATTTTTTAGTAGTGAACTCAATGAAAACCCATTCATTCAACAGGCACATTTTAAGAGTATTATCTTTGGTATCAATGGAGGAATGTGTTTCTTCATTGCTTTTGGGACTCTGTGTTAACATTCTTGATATTAAATGTGCCTTGATTGAAAAAATACAAATATCTCTATTCTATTCTATTCGACTTAATGCTCTAGGCTTCTTTTTGTCCTGTGGTACTGGAGATTGAACTCAGGGCCTTTGTACTGAAGCACATCCTGAGTCACTAAGTTGTCCAGGCTGGGCTCAAACATATGATCCTTCTGCCTCAGCCTCACAGAGTACTGGGACTACAGGCATGTGCCAACATACCCAGCTCCAAATTTTATTTTTTTAATTTATTTTGTTTTGTTTTAAGACAGAGCCTCACTATGTAGTTCAGGCTGAACTTGAACTCCCAGAAATCCTCCTGCATCAGCCTTCTAAGTATTGGGATTACAGACATGTGCTACAAAGCCTGGCCAAATTTAACTTATTAACTGAATTTTTTATTGAGATAATTGTATATTCACATGCAGTTATAAGTGACATACCCTATATTGATACTAACAATTCAGCAATCTGGTTCAGATTTTCCCAGTTTTACATATGCTCACACATACACACACACATTTTAACTTTATACAATTTTATTACCTTTACTACCATAACCATCAACATATTGAACAATTCCAACAAAAATATGTTGCCTTTTTATGATTGTATCAATTTTCCTACCACCTTTAAACCCTGGCAATCAATTTATCCTTCATATCTAAAATTGTTCAAAATGGGATAGAAATGAAATTATACATTATGTAATCTTTTGATATTAGCTTTTTAAAGTCATCATAGTTTTCTGGACATTAAACCAAGCTGTTTCTTATATCAACTTTGCTCCTTTTTTTTTTTTTTTTTTTGATGAGTAGTAATTTGTAGTATGGATATACCACACTTTATATGGTTTTTTAACTGTGGAACGGTAGTAGGTGACCCCCAGTTTAAGGTGCTGCCTTCTCCCCTGTTCCCCGATGGCTAAGGCCACTGATCCTTAAACTCACCTGAGGGTCAGTAGGATTTAGCTTCCAAGTTCTTGTTCCAATTTTTTAGGGACAGATGGCAAGAGCTTTCCTACCCCACCCTCTTTCACAGACCAGGTTATTACCATTAAGTCACAAGGATGCTAACACTCAATCCTGAGGGATAAGCAAGAAGAGTTTCCTGGATTCCCTAGACCTTATTTAGACGTATTAGCTACAGACCTCTATGTTGGTCCCAGCACAAAGCAGCGTCAAGACCTGCCAACTTCCCAGCTTCATCTTGGGCAGCTCTTCTCTTTTGTTTATTCCACTCCAATTACACTGGCTTTCTGGGAGTTTATGAACTACACCAACTGCCTTCCTGTCTTGGGGACTTTGTATCTGTCATTCCTTCCACTTGGTCTCTTTCCCCAAACTGGGGCGTGTCTACCTCCGTGTTATCCTTATGTATAAGCTCAAATGTCACCTCCTCAAAGGGATCTCCCTTGAGGCCAATTAAATTAAGGTATTAGGGAAATAAGATTCTTTCTCTGAATGTTTTCCCCTTCTGTATCATCTATCCCAATTTTTACGTTTATTACATTTATTAGTAAACTTTCTTATTAATCAGTGTTCTCCCCCCCCCCCCCCCCCGCAAAATCAAGTCTTTCTCCAGACTCAGGAGCAGGCAGATCCTACTTGCTTCCCAGCAGCTCACATGGATCCACGCACAGAAAAGACAGCTCCAGGTGCTTGCTGAAGTGGCTGTCTTCTGGGATGGGGCAACTGCTCTCAAGAATCTTCTCTATGGGCCTCTGTTGCTTGCTGTCCCCTCATCGGACCCCGCTAACATCGCGACTCCTGCTCTCTCTCACCGGAGGAGCCTGGGCAAGCCTCTCCTGGGATCGGCTGAGCCAGGGTAACAATACATCGCAGTGCTAACAGCTCTGGAGTCTGGCTGTCTTCATATAAACCTTCAGAGACTCTGTCTCTTGAGATAGTGCCTGTCCCATAAGGAATTAAATAATACCTTTTTGGCGGGTACTGGAGATTGAAATCACAACCTTGTGCTTGCCAGGCAGGTGTTTATATCACTGAGCTAAACCCCTGGCCCCCATTTTTTTAAGATACATTTTTTTAATGGAAAAGTGCCTACAATATCATATATAAGTGCCCTGTATATGAGTATTACCTTATTTTTCTTATTAACATCATCTCCAAACTCAGTAGGATAAACAATGAAACTATATATCTCACCTGTACAGAGCACATGAGGAAGAAAAGGATTATTTCTAAGACTGTTGGTCCTCACTCCTACCCTTAGGGAATTATCTTCTGGCTTTGCTTTCTCTGCAGCTCCTTCTTTTTGTGAAGCTCCAGGTTGAAAGGGCAGAACTTCAGCTTTTCCCATCACTGGTTTCAAGGTAACAATGGTTCTTTCCCACACAGAGTTGGCAGCCTGTCCCAATGTTCCCTAAGACCCCTGTTTCTCTACAAATTGTTGACGATCTAGGCCCATGCCCCGCCACCATTCATTGGCAGAGTACAAGGTTAGCTTCTCATCAAAGAGCTGTTTTCAAATATCCATCTGCCCAAACCATGCAAATATTTAAAGAAAAGTGAGTTTTGCTATTAATCTGGGAAATCACAATGAGATCATTTCACAACCACCAGACTAGCAAAACAACAACAAAACCCCTGAGTTCTGGTGAAGATGTAGAACAAGGGCAATTAGTAAAACCACTTGCAGGAAAATTTTATATTACTTAACATATCTGACTGAATATGAATATGGTCATGAACTTTTTACATAAGGACAAACCTACTAGAGTAATATTTTATGCACTGAAAAATACTAGCAACAACCCAAAGGATTGCTCATAGGTGAATTAACAGATAAAATATGGTATTTTAATGCAATAAAAACTGTAAAACAGTGGAAAAAATGAACTAGATTTACCCTTATCTACATGGATGACTCTCCTGACATCAAAATAGATGAGAAAAGCAAGCTGTAGAAGAATACATACAGTATGCCATTTATAGTCCAAATAGCATGAAAAATGGTATCATGTCTTGATAAGAAACATCTATTACAAGATTTAAAATGCACAAGACCTAGTTCAGACCATATACAAAAATTAGCTCAAAACAAATCTATTTCTATTTTTATTTTTTTATTTGCCTCTGGGTACCAGGAATCAAACCTAGAATTTCATGCTTGTCAGGAAAGAACTACACCATTGAGCTAAATCTCTGGCCCCCAAATCAAGAATTTAAATGTAAGAATTAAAACTATAAAACTCTTAGAAAAAGCATAGTATAAATCTTCAATACTTGAATTAGCAATGGTTTCTTAGATATGATGTTGGAAGAAAACCAACCAAAGGAAAAATAGACAAATTAGATTTCATCAAAATTGAAAACATTTGTGCTTCAAAAGATGCTATCAAGCTAGGCATAGTGGTGCATGCCTATAATTCCAGCTCACAGGAAGTTAAGGCAAGAGGATCACCTAGAGTTCAAGGTTAGTCTGGGCTACACAGTGAATTCAAAGCCAGCCTGAACTACATAATGAGATATTGTCCCCATCCCCCAAAAAAGACACTACCAAGAAACTTAAAAGATAATCCACAGATTCCAGAAACTATTTGCAAAGTATGTATCTAATGAGTCTAGTATTTAGAATATGTAAAGAACTTTTATAACTCAACAATAAAGAAACAATTTAAAAATAGGTAACAGATTTGAATAGAATCTGCAAGTAAGATTCACAAATGGCTAATAAGCACATGAAAAGAAGTTCAAGATTAATCATTAGGAAATTGTAAGAAAAAACCACAAATGTGATACCATTTTATATGAAGTATGATGACCCACATCAGACAGACAACAGACACTGATTAGGATATGAAAAGTGGAACACTTTTGAGTTAGGTGTGGTATGAATTGCCAAAGCAGAGGGACTGCCAAGTTTGAGGACAGCCAGGCTGCACAGTAGTTCAAGGCCAGCCTGAACTATGAACGAGACTCTCAGAAAAAAACAAAACAAAAAAGAAAAGAAAGCTGGAACTCTCATATATTGCTGTCACCCTGGAAAACAATTAAAAATTCCTCAAATGTTAAACATATAGTTACTATCTAAACAAGAAATTCCACTTCTTGAGTAACTGAATACGCAAGATAACTGAAAATGACATTCACACAAATATCTGTAAGTAAGGGTTCATAATAGAATTATATATACATAGTAGCAAAAGTAGAAACAGCCCAAATAAATGTCTATGAACTGAAAAATGAATGTCCAAAGACTGGCATATACATACAATAAAAGGTTATTTGCATGTAAAGGAATGAAGTTCTGATCTATGCTATAACATGCCAAATGAAAGAAAACCAGTCACAAATAGCAACACATTGTATGATTCCAGGATAGGCAAATTTGGAGACATAAAGTGAATTACTGGTTTTCAGGACCTAGGGAGAGGGAAGAATGATGTATAACTGCTAATGGGACTTCTTTACAGGGTAATGAAAATGTTCTGGAATTAAGCAGTGGTGATGATTGTACATAGATATTTTGAATATTCTAAAAACTACTGAATTTCATACTTTTTATTAAAATGGTAAATTTTATGGTTCATGAATTGCATAGGAGGCTAGAGATATAGCTCAATTGTAGAGCATATACTTAAAATGCACAAGGCTCTAAATTTGATCCTACACCACATAAAAAGCAAAAATATGCAAAGATATAATATGCATCAGATTTAGGAGTCTTTACTTGAAGTGGGGTGGTTCAGCCACAGAAGGACACACAGCAGCACCCCACATCCAGGGTTTTACTTTCCATGGTTTCAGTTACCCATAATCAAACATGGTCTAAAAATATTAAACAGAATTTTTCAGAAATAAAGAACTTGTAAGTTTTAAACAACTTTTATTGCAATATATTATAATTGTTTGATTTTGTCACTAGTTATTACCAATAATCTCTTACAGTGCCCCCTTTTTCATTGTTAATGGAAATGTCAACTAGCACAACCACTATGGAAATCAATATGGAGATTCATCAAAAAGCTAAAATTAGAAATTCTATTTGAGCTGGGGATTTAGCTCAGTGGCATAAGCACCTGCCTTGCAAGCATGTGGTTGTGAGTTCAATCCCCGGTACTGATTAAAAAAAGAGAAAGGAAGGAAGGAAGGAAGGAAGGAAGGAAGGAAGGAAGGAAGATAGATAGATTTGACCAAGCTTCCTCTTCTAGGTGTCTTCCCAAACGAGGTAAAGACATCATATTACAGTGACACATGCATACCCATGAGCAGCACAACTTACAATAGCTAACTCTTGGAAGCAGCTTATATATCCATCAGCAGATGAATGGATAAAGAAAATGCAGCAGTTAAGGATTCCTGAGCTCTGCATCATGTTGGAACTTTGGGCGCTGGAGAACAGGCAGCCTACTTGCCACCCTGGTGAGCAGCTGGTGGCCTGGCAAACCACTGGCACACAAGGGCGAGAACTATCAGCGACTCCTAAGCTCTGCATCATGTTGGAACTTTGGGTGCTGGGAGATACAGTGGCCTGCTGGCTGGCCTGCTAAGCAGCTAGGGCCCTGCCGGTAGTGGGCTAAGAATCAGACATTGATCGATTCCCCCCCCACCCCCTGCCCTTAGCAAGTAGGCACCTGCGGTCTGAGTATCTTTTTGGAGGATATCTTTTTTACAGTGTGGCAAGTAAGGGGGATTTCCTTCTACCATCTCTTTGAAGGCAAATATTTTTATCACTGTTTTGCTCAGTTTTGATTAATAGTACTGCTTTATTCAATAGTCTGTTTTTAAAAGTTCGATATTTCCTTCCATTTTCCTCTATTTGATTGAAAGAACAGCTAATGTGAACAAAATGGGCTGTACTATTGAGCCCATTGCTTGTGTCCCGGTGACCTGCTCTGAGGTTCTGTGGTAGTTTTATTGCACTGCAGTCGCATAGGTTTGTTCTGTCTTGTTCTGCTGTATTTTGCTACCTTCAAAAAAAAAAAAAAAAGTAGATAAGAAAGTAACAAAATACCTCCAAAAATCTCCCAACTCCACCAAAGCTGATCCATGGAGCATGGATGAGGAAAACAAGGCAACAGAATTATATAAGGTGATTAAAAGTATATAACAACAACAAAACAAGTCAGTAAGGTACTGAGCAACCTGAAACAGGATATAACTGAGCAGATAATGGACTTAAAAAGTAAAAAGAAGAAAAGAAAGTGCTTTAGAGGATATGGCTACATGTATGTTTGAGTGTGTAGGATTGATAACCATGTTGCTAAGTTGTTACTGGATCATTGAACTTCTTTGCAGTCTCACTGTTTGAATGTCCACCTTGTATGCTTTAATTTTGTAACTTTAACAGCTAGGTCTAAGAAGACAGTATGTAATTTATCAACTAGTGATTTCTTACTGCTTTTTTTTCTGAGATTCTGTATTGTTTCTACCCCTTTTTCTGTTTTGCTTTTTTTTCTTTTTAAATAAAATTTTAAAAAAATAAAAAAGAAAATGCAGCAGTTATACACAATGGAATAGTAGTAAGTACTCTGCCATAAATAAGGATAAATGAGTCATTTGTAGAAAAATAGATGTTAATGAAATCAGACATGCAAGCTTAAACATCACATAACTTCTCTTAGATGACATATTCAACAGTATAAATAATTTAAAGAGCAAAATAAAAGACAATAGAAAATAGGGAGAACAGAAGTGCAAATGGGAAGAAAATCCAGAGACAGAGGGAGGAGGGAGCAAGGGGAAGGCAAGGAGAATATAAAGAAGTAAGATATGGTATGTACATAAACCTACTCTCCACTCCCCATAGTGAAGGTAATCATTATGCAGTACAAATGTGTAAAAAATTTTAAAAACTCACATACCCCAAAATAAAAAAAAAATTTCTTACTGTGCCTAATTTACTAATTAAATTTTTATCAAGGAATGTATGTATGCATGGGGGAAATATATATATATATATATATATATATATATATATATATATATATATATATGTGTGTGTGTATATATACACAGTTTAGTGCTATCTGTGAGTTTAGGCATTTTCTAAGTCTTAGAACATATCCCCCCCATGGATAAGAGGTACTACTATATTAGCAATGTTTTATTTTGCTATATAGTAGGCATGCATTTGTTACATTAATCTGTATCTTTCTCAATGTTTTCAAAATAAATAAAATTTAAATGTATTTACTGAGTACTGACCTGGATTGACCTATCTGGGTGATATTATGATGACAAAACCAAACCTTTCCTGCCCAAATGCAAATGAAAATTGAAGAAAAAAGATGCTATCAGAACATCATCTCTCCTTTCTGGGCTTCTCTTTGCCCATGGATAAAATGAGAAGTTTGTGAGCAGGCCTTCAAGGATCCTAACCTAGAAGTATGCCTTGCTTAGCCAGCCAAAAACTCCTTAAGAGTTCACCATGCATGACGAAAGCATCTAGAACCAGTTCTAGTGCCATCAGCCACTGAAAGTGGACCTAAAGCAAACTCCAACTTCTCTAGTTTGCTTCATCCCCATAAAATAAGGATAATAACTTCTGTCTGTTAGGATTACTGCAAGAGTGTAGATGACATAGCACATATAAAGTGGCAGGGACAGGCCTGGCATATGGTAAATCCTCAACACATGAGACAGTCCTCACTTTAATTCCACAGGCATTTCCTGAGCAGCAACCCTGGGCCAGGACCCTGCTAAGGGCGGGAAGACAGAGAAATCTTACTCTGAATGGCCAAAGCTGTGGCCCACAGTCAGGTTGGAAGATAGCCTCATAAACCATGCTGCCAGGCAGAGTGATGTCATTGCTAAAAAGAGAACAGTCATGTACACAGATGCAGACCACATTTGATGCAGAATTGGGACCAGAAGAAATATTCCAGTTATACCCAAAGCAGACGTGGAGAGAGGCGCTCACAGGGGCAAAGGCAAGGCACAACATAAAGGGACCAGTCTCCATTCACACTGCAGTGTAGCCCTGCCCATTGTTTTCTTTCCATCTAAGTCATACTTAAATGTTCTCCTAAATCCTTGAACAGACACTACAGTGGATTCAACAGTAGGCTTTGGGAAGCCTGAGCTTATGTCACATCCCAAAGTGTATGTGGGGGACCACAATGACCACCAGTGTCACGCTGTGCAATCTCTGGCAAGTCAGGACACCTTTTCAAGCTTCCACTTCCCCAGCTGTAAAATGGAGACCATAATACTACTGAGGTGGTAACAGTACCACCTCATAGGGTTGTGGTGAAAATGATGTAATGACCATAATCATTAGCCAAGTACCTGGCACTTAGTGATCAAATCAATAAAGATGAATTATTATTAGGAAAAAAATATATTTCATTTTGAAATCAAGGCAAGTAGGTAAGATGACTTGCTCATAGTTGCACTGCCAGGTTGTAGAGTCAGGATTTCAACCCAGAACTGAGATAGTAAAGGCTCAGCACATCATTTCAATCTGCTCCAGAATCTTCAGTAGGCTTCTTGCAATACACTAAATGGATTCTTTCCTTGCTGTAGAATAAAAACCAGCAAAGCTTGTGGTTTATAAAGCTTTATAAAGACTTGGACAAGGTCTCTCATTCTGGGTTTCTTGATCTGTTGTGATCCCTGAGAAGCCCTGTGAATTCCTCCACACTATATGTACAAAAGTTTGTCTAATGGAGATTCAAAAAGAGCCTTAAGTGTCAAAAGTAACAAATACTGACAACCTCTTTAGCATAATTCTTATCCACCCAGTATCTACTTTGAAAAATTGTGAGGCAAATAATAGGATTTGTGCAAAGTACCTGAAACATCCTAAACTTTCACTAAATGCCAGTTTCCACTCTTCCCTCCTCAACCTGTTTCCACTATTCAGCAAATATTGAGCATTTACTCAGTGGCAGGCACTATTCCAAGTGCTGGGGAACACAGTGGTAAACCAAACAGAATGGCCCTGTTCTGATGGAACTCACATTCCAGTAGAATGAATCAACAGCCATACAAAAGTAACAATTTCAGGTACTAAGAAAACTTACAACAAAGTGTAGTAACAGATTGAAGGCATCTAAGGAAGCAAACTCTGAATGATAGGGAGCCAGTCATGCCAGGATTTAGGGATAAGCATCCAGGTAAAGGAAGCAGGAAAGCCAAAGTCTTACTGAAAGGCCTAGTCCCACTACATGAGTCATCATGGATATCACATAACTTATGAGATACCCCACCTCCAACATGGAAATGAAGCCATCTTACCTGACACAACGTGAGGGGATTCAACCAGAGAGGTGGTAAGGTTTGGGATCCTCCTCAAATCTCTCCAAAGGACACCTGATATATGTCACTGGACACCAATCTTGGAGAGGAGAACCTGCACAGAAAACTCTAGGTCATGTGTTCTGATTTTTAATTTTTAATTTCGTGCTGCTCTAGAAATAGCTTTCTTTGTTCCTGGTTAATACAACGGCCTTTTTCTGTTATCTCTGATTTATTCTAGTAACTACTGCTTCATTTCCTAGTCATGTGTAGAACACAAGGAAAAGGCATGTTCTGGCAATAACTAGATTCTCTCCATCCACACAAGAGGATTAGAGGGCTCAGCCTGTCCAGGTGCATACTTTATCTAAGTTACTGAAAGGATCTTCGATCCTGGGTTAATTTATAATTAGTCAGAGTTCTCCCTTCTGAAACTCTCTTTAATCTGTAGTCCCTTTTTTCCATTACCACAGCCATGGGATAGTTCAGCCTCATCATTTCATACCTTAACTATCTCTCATTTCTCTGGCGCTAGTCTCCCCATTTCCAAACTATTTGTCACACTGTAATTAGCACCTAACACACAAAAGCAACTGCATCTTTCCCTCTACTTAGAGGGAGCTTAGCTAGCTCCTCTGCCCAATGAATAACCAACCACCAAACTCTTTAACCCGATATCCAAGTCTACCTCTCCAAAACTGAGCTCCTCATATTTTGCTCTGAACCTCAGGTCTTTCTAAACCAACTCATTATCTGTAAAACAAAATAAGCCCTGAAACACTAAGGATTATATGACTTTGCTGCTTTAGGTCCTGCCACTTGAAGCATTCTACCTCATACTTTAATCCCTGTCTCCACCACTTATGCATTTAAGACCCAGAAAGTCTTCCCTAAATCCTTCAGAAAAGTACTACCTACTATCTTTCTTTCTTTTTATAGATAAAGTCTCAGTATATAGTCCAGGGTGGCCTCCAACTCGTAGCAATCCTCCTGCCTCAGTTTCCCAAGTTCCCGGGATTACAGGTGTGGGCTGTCCCAAGCAGTCTATTTACCTTCTTAATCAGATTGAAAGCAGGTGTTGTGTCTTATGTATGGCTAATTCCCTAGGGCTTAGACTGATACATTTCATTTAAATTTAAAGTTCTTGGCCAGGGATTTAGCTCAGTGGCATAAGGGTTGCCTGGCAAACATGAGGTCATGAGTTTGACCCCTGGTACAAAAAAACAAAAATTAAAGTTCTTATCAGGAACTTCAGATTAAAACAGTTAAGGCACTGGTGCTGCCAAGGGGTGAAGGTAGAATCATGAATCTAAAAAAACTGTTCCAGATACCGATGCCAGCGGTACTGAAGGAGTATGTGAGACACTGGGTTACTATCAAACAATCCTGACTTCTGAGTTTCAGGAAAATTAAAATGCTTACATTTTTTTTGAAAGGCTTTTTCCCTGTTGCTGTCCCAGTTGAGAAAAACTAGGGAGGTTTTTCTGGGACTTCACAGGGCTGGGGAGCAGCCTGAGTTCTAACACTGTCTCAGCTCCTAACGTGCTATGCAACCTTGTGCCCCAGTCTCTGTCCATCTCTGGGCCTACCACTACCCCTGTCAACTGTGTCCCTAACTTGACTGTCCCAATCAGAGCATTAAGTTTCCCTATCTTACACTGGACGTCGCCAGCTCTCATGCCGTAAGAACTAAGCACACCCGTGGCACCCCACAGATCCAGCCTAGCCTCCCCCACATCTCCAAAGGCGATATTCCTGAGTGCAGCCGACGCACCCTTAAAGCCAAGGTGGCCCTCGCACGGACTGCCCCTTTCCGGCCGCCGTCCAGCTTCACAGGCCTTGGTCTCTCCCCCGCCCTACTCCTTAAACCCTCTGAGGGCGTTCCGCGCAAGCGCATTGGGTTGTCCTAAAGCCCCGCCCCCTGAGCCTTGGTAACATCGCAAGGGCCCTGAGTGCTGCGAGCGGCAGGACGACGAAATAGTAGGTTGATGCTCGGCAACGGCGGCTGGCGAGGGTCACGTTTCCTAGGGAGGAAAGATGTGAGGGAGGGGTCTAGGGAGGAATTGGAACGCTGGAAACTGAGATCTTGTAGCTGAAACACGTCGCTGGCCGGGGAGATAAACTTGTGTCCAGTGAGGGGGTTGGGCTGGCGCGTGTTGAATCTGGATTTTCCAGATCGCTCGCTTCCAGATCAGGCTAGTGTCGAGGATACAGCGCTAGTGAGACTAGAGTCAGAGTTAGAAGAAAGGATGGAGTAAGTCCCCCCAAAAATAAAAATAAAAATAAATCAAACAACGAAAAAGCGCTAAAACACAGTGAGTGGGATAGATAGGACTAAACTTTGTTCAAGATGAATGATCGGGCCGTCAAGTGGGCAAACCTAGGCATTTGTCCCGCGCCCTGGCAAATTCTTTTATGGTTGTGTGGAGACGCCCGGTCGCGCTGGCCTTGCCCTCAGGATAAAGTCCGACCAGATTTACATGGTGATTAAGCTTTTGGTGATTCATTCATTTATTTAACTTTCATTGAATATACTGCTAGGCGATGATACTAGGTAGAGACGTGATCAAGGCAAATGCTATCCCAATGATACCGAGAAAAAAGTAAGCTCTAGAGAAGGACAGAACGACTTCCAAAACTAAATCCAGGAGTGGTGCAGAGTATCTCAAAGAGAAAACAGCACCTGTAAAAACCTGAATGTGGAAGGGAGGCTAGCATATTTAGGTCACTGAAGATGCTTTACTCAATCTGTTTAGTGCCTAGGGAATAAATGAGGATGGCGAGGGCTTGACTGCTAACTGTGGAGACAGACAAAAAGTTCGAAGCTATTCGTTTAGGCAGCTAAATTCACAGGATTGGAGGAGAATGGAGTGTAGGAAAGATTTCAGTACACAGGAGGCCAGAGTGAGATTCTGAAAAAGCAGATTTTTGGAGAAACAACAAATTATTTTATGGTTGTGTGAATATTCTAGTTGGATATTCTAATTTGGGGATCAAGAAAATACTGATGTGAAAATACAGATTTGAGTGTCATCAGCAAAAGAGAAACAACCACAAGAAAGGCAGAGTCTATGGAATGAGAAAAAGGGCCCAGTTAGCCCTTTTCATAGTGATTATTTTTATGTCTTATTTTCTGTGTTCCCACTACCTAGTCAGGGTTCGATTATTAAATGCAAATCAGTCTTGGCCCACCAAAGACCCGGAAGCATACAGATGTTGGAAACTTTGAGTTGTGAAAAGATGAGGGCTAAATAGTCTCATTGGTCTAATGTCAGTGTCATGTTTTTAGTTGTGGCTCTGTCACCAGGCTGCTGAGTGACTGCAGATGTTTCCCTCCATCCCCTCCCCCAAGCTTCCATGTATAGATTTGCTGTGGTTTGGATATGGTGTGAGTGCCCCTCAAGAGTTCATGTGTTCCAGGCTTGGTCTCCAGTGTGATAGTGTTGGGAGGTGGTTTGACCTTTAAGAGGTAAGACCTAGTGGGAGATCCTTTGGTCATTGAGAGAGTTGCCTGCCAGTTGGAAGAACTGATTAAGGTAGGTCTTGTGGGCCCTTAGTTATTAGAATGACCCTGACACCTAACTCACTTTCTCTGGCTCCCCCTCACTGACATTTCCACCATTGCAGTGCCATCTGCCATAAGGTTCTCACCAGTTAGCTTGTCTTTAACCCTCCAAAACTGAGCTAAATAAAGCTCTTCTTTATGAAGTTGTCTAGCCTCAGATATTTCATTATAGTAAAAGAAAATAGATTAATAAAAGCTCCCAACATGCTGAGACACTTGTCACAGTTTTTTCTCATTTAATCCACACTTTGACCTAACTTATAAAAGAAGTAATAATACAGGCTTTAACCCAGATCTGTCTGACTCCAGATCCTTGTTCTTTACCGTTATTATCTGCCTGTAACCCAATAGTTTTTTTGTCAGGATCCTTTTGAGATCATATGTTCATTCATTTAAAACATTGTGCTGAGGCAGGCAGACTCATGTAATTGGTCTAATGCCAGCTCTGTTATGAGGAGAGGGGAACAAAGTGGGTTGTGATGGAGGTTTCTTTTACCAACTCTTCCTGGAGACCACTGATTTGGACAGCCATATTCTGTCCTTAAAATTAAATGACCGTAGGGTAAAACAAAATCAGCAACTAGTATTTCCAGATTTTTATCCAAGTCTTCCTAAAACCCTGCAGCCTGCTGCAAAGTGAATGAGTAGCAAGGTGTCAGTTGGTACATCTCTGTGTGTCTCTCAGCAGTCAGTCAGACTCATCCTCCTATTACATTGAGTATTTGGGTTTTGTTATTTCTATCTTGCTAATGTGATTTCTCAAAAATACTTGCCATCTTTTGCTGCCTTGCTGATAGATGTCCATAAATAGAATATAATCATTTCCTTCTTGTCAGTTTGCTTCTGATTAGCATGAGAGGAGTTCACATTGTCTGTAGGACTCGTTCTCTACCTCCTATGTAGTTTATTTGAGATCTATTGGCATGAATTGCTGGAGTGAGATATTCAACTTGTTCCTATCCTGTAAAAATTTATTTAAGATACAGGTCCTCAAACTCTTCAAATTTAGGACCTCTTTAATCAGAATTGCTGGGGCAGAGCCCAGGAGACTGTATTTTTCCTCAGGCAACCCAGAATGTTTAGCCATGATGGAAAATCAATGATCTACTCCATCTCCCTTGTTATACTCTGTTTCTGCAGCCTCTTTCTCTATGAAAAGTATTGGGTTGGACCTGAATTGGAAGTCCAGGCTTTTCCAGTCATACATAGGGCAAGTTATTTTCATCTCTGTGAGCCTCCACTACCTTACAATGATGCTATTGTTGTACCTGGGGAAAGCTCTGTCAAGCTGTCTGTTTGTTAAGAACTGAAGTTAAGGTCTGAAACTAGCCAGTGTCCACTCTCCTATACCACATTGTCTTTTTATGGGAACTGGTTGGGATCCCACAGTATTAGGAGTGGCCACCAGCTAGGTTCAGAGGTTGCTGAGCCCTAAGCCATCTGTTACAATGCTCTCTGTCACAGGTTGACATGGACAGCAGCTGGGAGGGCCTCTTGCAGGATAAGCATCAGCTGGAGATGCTGGCTCAGCAAGCTGTGGACCGGGCCTTGGCTGAGGGAGTATTGCTGAGGACTGCGCAGGAACCCAGCTCCTCCAATGTAAGTCCTGCCCTCCCCACAGCACTGCCCACACTGCTCAGATCCCACTGCCCACTGTGTGGCCCCTACCCAGCTGGGGGCAGCTCTGTTGGTTTACAGCATGACTTTTTTGTTTTATTTTATTCCACAACTAAACTTGATCTCTAAAAGTATGTAAAGAGCAGCATATTGGAGTAATCAAATTTAAATCTGGGGTTTAAAGTATGATTTAGGCAAGTTATTTAAGTTCTTTTTGTTGTTGTTGTTGTTGTTGTTATTTAACTTAATTGCATTTTCTTCAGATCTGTGAAAGGTTAATAATAGGGCCAACCTAATTGGGTAGGTAAGAAAATTAGAAGATAATTTACTTAAAGCACTGTATCCAGGGAACTATTATTTATTAAACCCCGATCATACTACTGTTTTTGTTACTGGGTTGTGATATATCCTTTCAGATATGTGTGTATTTGTATACATGGATATGTGTATATAGATACATGTAGTTTAAACAAAAGCATCATATGTATGTTTTTGTTTTCCACTTAACAGTCTCTCTGTGAACTCTTTCTATTGCCTTCCGTTAGAGTCAGCTGCATTCTGATGCATAGTATTTCACATTTGGATGGGTCACAGTTTAACTTTCCTCTACTGATGGCTGTCGAGGTAACTTCTAATGTTTTCATGACTACAAGTAACACAACAGGGAACATTCACATACCTTGCCTGTTTGGGCACAGGTATATATTGTTTTTCTAGGGTTGATATGTAAAAGTAGAGCTGCTAAGTCCAAGCCATATCTTTAAAAAAAAAAAAAAAGTTCCATCCTTTAGCCAACTGCAGTGCCTTTCCCCTATAGTCCCCACCAACAGGCTGAAATAGAGAGATTACTGGAACCCACAAATTGAGATTAGCCTAAGCAACACGGAGACCTCATCTCAAAAAAAAAAAAGAGGAAGAGGAAAAACACCCTCATCATTTAAAAGGAAACAAAACTTTTTTATTTTGTGACTAGGTAAAACATTTTCATGGTTTAAAATTATGAAGTTACAAGAGTTTATATTTGGCCAGGGATTTAGCTCAGCAGCGTAAGCGCCTGCCTGGCGAGCACAAGGTCGTGAGTTCAATCCCTGGTACAAAAGAAAAAAAAAAAAAAAGAGTTTATATTTTAACCCTCCTTTCCATATTTCCTTGATGGCTAAGTCCACAATCCTGGAGACAGCTTGTGTTTTAGCAGTCTTAATTCTTTTAGATAGCTTATTCACAAGTAAATAATTATTTCCTTTTCCACTTTGTACACAAGGAAGCATACTAGACAAGTTCTATTACTGCCTTAAAAAAAAAACCTCGATATACCTTAAAAGCATTCATATTATTGGCCTCTACAGAGCCAGGATGTGTAATGTCCATACTCAGTGAGTATTTGCTGAAGTTCATGTGCCTGAGGCCATTCTTTTTATTTGTTTGTTTGTTTATTTATTTAGGTACTGGGAATTGAATTTAGGACCTTGAGCTTGCCAGGCAGACCCTTGTACCACTGAACTATATCCTTGGCCCTAGCCAACTGCTTTGGGAATAGAATTGCCTGGGTCTGAACTTAGATCTTGCAAATTGTCTGAATCTAGGATGAAATAATTTCCCTTTCAAGCTTTTATTTCTCCTGTTAATAAATAGATATTATATGAAGTTCCAACACTTTCTGGGAATTTATAGAGCCTAGAAAAGGCACATTTCTCCAAGAAATTTCTAACCCAGAAAAAGATAGGAAGCATATATTCATGATTTCATTTCAACTCTTTCCATGGTCCCCCTCTAGGCACTGAGGTGGATCAGCCAGAAGCTAGCCTCTGGAATTCCAGGTCTAGTTGGAGAATGTATCACAACATGAAATTAAATAATGTCAGCTCTATAAGAAAATACAGGCAGCATGCTGCATAATTTTAACTGTTGTTTATTATTTACTGTGTGTCAGGCACTTTGCTGTTGTTGTTTTTTGGTTTTTCTTTGGTACCAGGGATTGAACTCATGACTTCATGCTTGCCACACAGGTGCTTGTACCAATGGCTAAGTCCCCAGCCCTGTTTGTTTTTTGACACCCAGTCTCATTATGTAGTTCAAACTGGCCTTGAACTTACCATGTAACTCAGGCTGGCCTTGAACTCACAGTAATCCTCTTGCCTCAGTCTTCTAGTCTGGGATTACAGGCATATGCCACCATGTCTGATTTATAAATGCCAAGTTTTAACAACTTGTACCACTATAATGGCAAACTGATAACTAACACAAAGGTTAAACTCAGGAATTCTTCATAGGTTGGTCACAGACTTCTTATCATCTCTGTCCAAGTTCTAATTCATTTGCCTCAGGATACATTTTCCCCTCCTAGAAGCAGTGCCTTAGATAGTACTTGAGATTGACTATGTCAAAGTCCAAAGGATCCAGATCTAATGTGGTAGTGCATGCCTGAAATCCCAGCACTCTGCTAAGCTGCTGAGGCAGGAGGATCACAAGTTCAAGCCCTACTTGGGCAACTTATTGGTTTAGCAAGTCCTTGTCTCAAATAAGAAAGAAAAAAGGGCTGGAGATGTAGCTCAGTGTGAAGGCCTGGGTTCAATCCCCAGTACAGAAGGAAAAAAAAAAAAAAAAAAAATCCAATGAATCCAGTGAGCAACTAACTCCAGACCTTGGTTACTACAGGTTTCTGTTCAGGGAGCTAGAGTTCACTTCTGCTGCAGCTGTACCAGCAAGACTATTCCTCTGTCCCTAGCTAGAAAACTGGGGAGTGGGTATGTGAGCTCCTAGGTGGAGCCCTGATTTGAGTATTAACCGCTGAAGCTTTTGTAGGCATGGTTAATAACCGTCCTTACCCAAAGCCCAGCACGACTTACCAGCTGAATATATTTCTGGACCTATTGCTTAAACTCTGTCTCCGCTCCTTTTAGTTTGAAGTGTGACAAATAACAGTAACATCATCACGGGATTATATGGTGGATCTATGTACTTTTTTGTTGTTGTTGTTAGACACACCATTCACAAGTGCTCTACCCTTGCCCCACTCTCTCATTGACCAGGTGGTGAGCTATGCCCCTTTCACACTCCTTCCCTCACTGGTCCCTGGGGCCCTGCTGGAGCAAGCCTATGCTGTGCAGATGGATTTCAATATGCTAGTGGATGCTGTCAGCCAGAACGCTGCCTTCCTGGAGCAAACTCTCTCCAGGTACCTGTGGTGAGGCCTAGGGGGCAAGGATTTGCTAGAAGCAAAGGTTTGGAAGACTGGGGAGATAGGTGGTGTTTCTGTGTCTGCTGACTTGGTACAGTGGAGGTCAGCTACCCCACAGGAGAAACCAGAAGCAGTAGAATCTGAGTCAGGAAAGCTGGCTACTTAATTGTAGTTCTACTGCCTATTTATATGGACTCAAGTGAGTTCCTTGCAATCCCTGACCCTCAGTTTCTTCATCTAATAGTGGGAGGGTAGCTCAAATCTAATAGTGGTTCATCTAATACTGGGAGGATGTTTCCTCCCAGTGCTAACATTCTACAATTTTGTGACACTCTCTACCCTTCTCTCCTTGCACCTCTGCTTTGATTGAGATTACCAAGTGCTCTCTCTTTTTTTGGGGGGACGGGTACTTGCCAGGCAGGTGCTTTTGCCGCTGAGCTAAATCTCTAGCCTCTCTCTGTCTTTGAGATAGGGTCTCATTGTGTACTTCAGGCTGGACTTGAACTCATTATATAGTCAGGTTGGTCTCAAACTCACAGTGATCCTCCTGCCTCATTTTCTGGGGTTCTGGGATTATAGGTGTGTGCCACCACACCCAACTGGTCTCTAATCTTTGGATAGTTCAAGATGCAGACTGCATCATACCCAGGGCATGAGGAAATAATCCCCTCCCCCATTCTTCAAGTCCTAGCTCAAGTAAAATGTTTTGGTTTATTTTAGAATTAAATAGAGTAAACAATTAAATTGTTTATTTTACAACTAAGCATACAAATACTATTATGTATTTTTTATATATTATACATATATGTCTGATTAATTTTTCCATAAAAACTAGATTTTGTTAGCAAAGAAAGATCTTTTCAAAATGTATACCCTTGGGCATGATGGTACGTGCTGAAGCAGGAGAATCACAAATTCCAGCCTAGCCTGGGCAACTTAGCAACTTAGCAAGGCAAGAAAGAAAAGAAAAGAAGAAAAGAAAAGAAAAGAAAAGGCATCCTGACATGCTGGTGGCTGTAAGGAATCATATTGGCAAGTTCAGAAACTATTGACTTAGAGCAAAAAACCCAGTGCCTTCTTGCTGGGAATGAGCCTAGCTTTGTACTGCAGTTCTGGATTGTAGAAACTGTGAGCAGCCTGGCTTATGACTTTTACCCTGACCATGCAGTTATATGGAAGACTTTCCCTGAAGCCCATCTCTGCAACCCCTACCTTCCCTGTTCCTCTCTTCCCTACTAACACATACACAAACCTTAGCTCCTAAGGGAGAACAGCAGGCAAGAAACTGAGATTGAAGGGGAGCACCTCATCACAAAAGGAAAAATGTGCCCCACTTCCCCTGAAGGCTGAAGCCCACCTGGGGACTGTCCTCAGCAAGGACTGAGAAGCACTCTGCGAGAGACCTCACCCTTGGGAACAGAGGAACCTCAGAGAAGGCCTGAGCTACTTGGTTCCCATCTCTGCTCTGCTGCAGGGTCCCTGTAATGGTGAGACTAAAAGCCAGGCTTGGACAGGGTGCCAAGTCTACCCAGACTCTTGAGAAGCAAGAACTGTGGTGTTAATGACTTGTGGACTCCTCCTCACTGTGCCTTTTCCTGATGCTCCAGAAAACCTACTGCATGTCACATGTCACAGCAGCACACAGCACTGTGGTGATGAGCTGCCTCAGACCTAGACCTACCTTCCATGAAGTTTATTTACAAATATTAGAAATGACACTGATCCTACAAATAAAAAAGGAAAGCTGCAACTCTAACCAGTGCTATAAAAGAGAGGTCCACAATCCAAGCATGATGGTACATGTATATAATCCCAGAATGCGAGGCTGAGGCAGGAGGCACTGGAAATTCAAGGTCAGCTACATAGTGAGTTCAAGGCCTGATTGAACTATATAGCCAGACCCTATTTCCAAAAAACAAAACAAAACGAGGTACACAGTACTGTGAGAATAGCTACTGGGGACCCAGACAGGGAAGCCTTCTCTGGCAGTCATGTCATATGATGACTGAAGAAGAAAACTGGGATATTTAGTATGAGTCTGAAAAATCTTATTGGAGTACAGGGTATAATTGCCCTGGGGCTGTCATAGGGAAGGAGGCATGTCCTGGGAGGAACAGAGTACAGTGGAAGCTATGGAAAGTTAATGGTAGGTCAGAGAGAAAGCTTACCAACCATCAGAACTGTTCAAGTATTGAATAGTTACATCTATTATATTGAATAGTGACATTCTGGGGTTCTTCATGGGACCAGAGGAACATGTTTGATTCTTTACATGTATATATCTCATTTACTCTTTACCACAAATCTACTATATAACTATTTTTCCCTTCATTTTACAGTTGAGCAAGCTAATAGAGAGAGAGCTATTTTTTGAGGTTGTTGCCTAATAGTGGGTAGTAGGGCTGAAATTGGAACCCAAGTCACCCAGCCCTAAATCAAGATTCTTAACCATTATTCTCTTATTAGAATGGAATGAATATTTTGCCATTAGACCTAGGGAGGATTCTGATGTCAGTTGATGAAGTGGCATTCCTTGACCTGTAAGGTCCCATGTGTCTTGGGAAATGTTCTGTGTTTTCCCCTCTAGCACAATCAAAAGGGATGACTTTACTGCTCGTCTCTTTGACATCTACAAGCAAGTCCTGAAAGAGGGCATTGCTCAGGTAACCATTCCTAGCCCCTCCCCAGTCTGACACCTGCCTTTTTTATATCTGGTATTTGTTTTGTTTTTACCAGAAGTGTGTGGTTCAGGCCTTGGTCTCATGGAAGTGTACCTTTCAGTGGTCTGCCTGATTCTGCACATCTCAGTAACCAGTCCTGGAGTGATCAGAGTGATCCTCTGGGTTTGGGAGCATTAGCTAGTATCTCCTATTTCTTTCTTTCTTTCTTTCTTTCTTTCTTTCTTTCTTTCTTTCTTTTCTTTTCTTTTCTTTCTTTTTTTTTTTTTTTTATCGGTACCGGGGATTGAACTCACGACCACACACTTGCAAGGCAGGCGCTTATGCCGCTGAACTAAATCCCCAGCCTGTATCTCCTATTTCTACATAATGTTCATACTACCTGCCTACTCTGTGGCTAGCCCCTTAGAGTCAGCCCTTGGGCAGATGTCCTCAACCTTCAGTTTTCCCCACAGACTGTGTTCCTGGGCCTGAACCGCTCAGACTACATGTTCCAGCGAAGTCCAGATGGCTCCCCAGCCCTGAAACAGATTGAAATCAACACCATCTCTGCCAGTTTTGGGGGCCTGGCTTCCCGGACTCCGGCTGTGCATCGGTGGGCTCCTTGGGTGGCTGTGGGCTCAACTTATGGATCAACAGTCACTGGATGAGCAAGGGATCTGTAGCTCTGACTGCTTTCCTGGGCCCTGGGTCATGTGCTTGCCTCACTCCCCAACCCCCAGCATAGTTTCCATTTGTAACCAGATCTTTAGTATGTCAGGGAGAGAAGGGACCTAGTGGCTTATCTAATCTTGCCCTTTCATTATGTAAGTTAGTGTTGGGGGCGGCTGTAGAGAGCAAGGACCTGACAAATCTGAGGGCCTGAAGGAAATTCTGAAATCCAAAACACAGAGGAATAAATGGGGTTCCATATGAGGGCTGACTAACCATTTCTTGATGGTTAGTCTAACTCTTTCTGAGTATATGTAACAGGATTCCAGTAGGTACCTTGGAGTCCAGCATAATGGGCTGCAGCTCATGAGGAGACTGGGGTATGTTGGGCACGGGATCTGAGAGCTCCTCTGAGTATGTATACATGAGGGGTCAAGGTGAGGGCAGCCTAGCATGTTCCAGCTAAAATGGCTCTTCCAAGAGTGTGATGATGGTATGCTCAGCTGATTCCCAGTACTATTCCTGTATATAGCTGTGAAGTCATGGGCAGAGGGGTCTTCTGGTCCATCCAGTTACTGAATAGCCATCTCACTTCCAACAGACATGTCCTCAGTGTCCTGAGGAGGACTGAAGAAGCTGCCAAGATCCTTTCCAATAATCCCAGCAAGGGACTGGCCTTGGGAATTGCCAAAGCCTGGGAGCTCTATGGCTCAGCCAAGTAAGGATATGAAAAAAGTGGTCTGGGCATGGTGGTACACATCTGTAATCTCACCACTTAGGAGGGTGAAGCTGGAGTATTGCTACAAATTTGAGGCCAGCCTGTACTACAGTGTAAGTTCAAAGCCAGCCTCAATAAAAAAAAAGTAACAGCAGTAGACTGCTTTAGATTCAACGTTCATGGGTGCAGTAACTTCTTTGCTTGACATATTTAGGGAATGAAAGGATTTTTCTTTTTTTTTTTATTTTATTTAAAGAGAGGGGAAAAAGAAAGCAAAACAGAAAAAAAGGGTAGAAACAATACAGAATTTCAAAAAAAATGAACAGTAAGAAATCACTAGTTGATACATTACATATTGTCTTCTTGGATGTAGTTGTTCAAGTTACAAAATTAAAGCATACAAAGTGGACATTCAAGCAGTGAGGCTGCAGATGGTTCTATTCTCTGATCCAACAAAAACTTAGCAACATAATTATCAATCCTACACCCTTAAATATGCATGCAGTTATATCCTTTAGAGCACTTGCTTTTCCTCCTTTTGCTTTTTAAGTCCATTATCTGTTTAGTTATATCATGTTTCAGGTTGCTCAATATCTTACTGATCTGTTTTGTTGTTGTTATTTACTTTTTTAAATTTTTTCTTCTTATTATTTTTATTTTATTTATTTATTTTATTTTGAAGGTAGTAAAATACAGCAGAACAAGACAGGACATAGCCAACTGAGGCAGAGCAGTGAAATTGGTACAGAACCTCACAGCAGATTACTGGGATAACAGCAGTAGATAAAATAGTATATCTGGTTTTCTTCACAATAGTTGTTCCTTCAATCAGGTAGAGCAATATTGAAGGAAATACCGAAATTATAAAAATAGAATATTGAATAGAGCAATACCATTGATCAGAACAGAGCAAAACAGAGATAAAAATATTTGCCTTCAAAGAGATAGCAGAAGAAAATCCCCCTTATTTGCTATATTGCCTATAGTCAGACTCTCAAGACATGCTCACATCTCTGGCTTTCACTTGCTACCAGGGGCAGGGGCAGTGGGGATGGATGTTTGATTCTGGTAGGCTCACAGCCGCCCACCAGAGGGGTGAACTGGCTGTCCGTTTTCCCAGCGCCCCAAGGTCCAATATGGCACATCACAGATCTCAGGAAACGCTGATGTGGTTTTCTCCCTGGGGTGGCCACAGCTTGCCAGGCCACAGCCACTCACCAGAGTGGCATGCTGGCGGTTGCCTGTTTTCCCAGTGCCCCAAAATCTAACATGGCACATTGCAGGTCTCAGGAGATGCTGATATGGTTCTCGCCTTGGGGCGGCCGCGGCTTCCCAGGCCACAGCCACTTAACAGAAGGATTTTTTTAGGAATAGAAATTTATACTTTTAAGTCTCAAAGTTATGTTAACCTATTTTTCCACTCACTGTCTTCTTCAATAAGCAGTGCTGGGCTGAGTGGCATACATGTATGTGTGCTAAGGATGGAAATTGAAAGTTCAAGCCCAGCCTGGGAAATTTAGCAAGATCTTATCTCAAAACAAAAAGGACTGGAAATGTAGCTCAGTGCAAAGGCCTGGATTCAATTCCCAAAACAAGAGGAGGTGGAAGATACAGTTTAGTGGTAGAGTACTTAATGTACCTAGGTAGGTTAAAAGCATGCAGGAGGCCCTGGGTTCCATCTCTAGTAATAGAACACTTTAAAAATAGATCACTTAGTTAAATAAGCAATGCTGACTATAATTTAACCTTTATCATTGGCTGGATATATCATCATGATTTTCAGTGACTGCATCCTGCTGAAATCAGTAGTGCCACCTAGGGTTATAGAAACGTGTAAGACTTTTTGCCTGTACCAATAACTCTATTGCTGGACTTTAAATTCTCATTCATTTTCTTCATGGTTTCCCAGTCTGTTTTTCAACTATTAGCTCACTCTTTTTACTGATGTCCATGTGCTTAAATTTGAAATCATTTACTACCATTCCTATACTTCTTTTCTGTTTTCTGTGGTTTGAAAAAATAAGTGATCCGGGTTGTAAAGACTGTGTCCAAAGAGTGAGACCTTAGGGCTGAGGATTTAGCTCAGCAGCATAAGTGCTTTCCTGGCAAGCAAGAAGTCATAAGTTTGATCCCTGGTACAAAAAAAACCCAAAAGACCAAAAAAAAAAAAAAAAAAAACGGTGAGAGACCCTCTTTATCAGTAAATTCATAAACTTTGACTTAGGAGTCCATTTTAACTGCTTAAAGGGATTTTTTGCTTTCTCCCAATTTTCAATCCTATTCCAGATGTCTGAACATAAGTGGATTAATTGAAGGACTGCAAAACAAAGTTATTATAGTGTTAAAAATGGCATTGATAGTTATCCCTTAATGAGGACTTAATAGTACCACACCTTTTATGAGTTATGTTCAGGATCTTATTGAATCCTCATAATAAATGCTTTGAGGCAGGTAGTTTTATAGATGAGGAAACTCAAGTTCTGAGAAGTGAAGTGAAATAAAAGTCAAACAGTGAGTTGGTGGCAATGACAGAGTTTACCCTCCCCAGAACCTGCTTTCTTAATCACTCTAGCTTGTAAGAGATTCTCTCTGGGCTTCCTAAGCCTCACTAAGACCTAGGAAACCTCAAACTCTGAGCATTCAGAAGTCATCAGACAAATACTCTGTCAGGGAGAACTCTTGGCTAGGTTGCATTTTAAGAAAATGAAGCCAGAAAATGGGTCAGCTAGGAAACTGCTGATGGGCAAACATAGCAAAGACTTCTCCTGCCAGCCTGTCAACAACATGAACTTGGCACTGGCAGGTAAGAGCTATGTGGCACCTCAGCCAGAATTGGCTTGTTCCATTGAGACAAAGGAACAGGCTCTTCTGCAAACCCAGCAAGAGACCTTGCAAGACATTTCTTTTCTCTGAACTTTAGTTTCCTTATTTGTAAAGTAAGGGTAATCATAATACCTACAAGAATGGAAGTTTGGATTTTGGACCAAAAGTACTTTTAAAAACGTAGTGTAGTTCATTGTATGGTACGTTCAATAATACTAATAGTAGTAATAATTAAAATAGTAGCTACATTAGACTTATAGTAGTTTTATTTTGTCCAAGAGTAAACTGAGGCTCAGAAAGGTTTAGTAACTTGCCTCAAATTATATACCTAGTAAGTTTAAAATTATTTGTCTCTAAAGCCAGCATTCTTTTTACTATCTTCAAGAGGTATGGTCCCATTGTATGGATTGAAAAACAGGCTCAAGAATTTGTAGAGCAGATAAATTTTCATTAATCATTTCATTTTTTAAAGGAAATCTGTAAAAGCTGGACATGTGGCATGATGGCACCTGCCTGTAATCTTAGCACTCAGGAGATTGAGGCAGGAGGATTACTGTGAGTTCAAAGCCACCCTGGGAAATATAGTGAATTCAAGGCCATTGTGAACTACACAGTAAGACCCTGTTGAAAAAAGCAAACAAACATGAGCCGGGGATTTAACTCAGTGGCACAGGTGCCTGCCTGGCAAGCATGAGGTTGTGAGTTTGATCTCTGGTACCAAAAAAACAAAAAACAAAACAACACCTCCTCCAAAGGAAACCTATAAAATGAATTCTTTTAATCTAGACAAATTCTTTCAAAACAAAAGCCTTAAGGTTGGAATGAGTAGAATAAAAAAAGGGGATTCTTGGTGCTAAAATGCTAAGGACTGTGATCTAATAATAGTACCCTTATTCCATACATAGGAAAATTAGGGCCCCAGGAGAGAAACGATCTTGCTCCAGGAGAGCAGGAGCAGAGCCATGAGGAGCACCCAGATGTCCTCTTTCCCATCAAACATACCCCTGCCTTCATCTTCCTTGGCTAAGAGCTCTCCTAGTCCTGCTTAGTTCAGAGTACTCAGAATTGAAGGCAGGAGGAGATAGAATGTTTTCTGGGTCTGGCTCCCATTGGTAGATAGCACACTGACTTAATAAGCCAAAGCATGAAATTCTGCTTAAACCTATAGCCTCCAGCCTTCTGCCTCCACCTCTGCTTAGAAAGGGTGAGTCTGGGCCAAGTGCCACACTCCTACGTATTTATCCTTGAGCAGAGCAGTTCAGGCTGCAGCATGAAGAGCAAGGACCTTTGGCTCTCAGGGAGATTCACATCTGACCTCGTGAGATTTCAGGCAGGCTGAAATCTCAGCAGAGGGGACATACTAAGACATGTATTTTGGCCAAATGGAAAGGAGTCAGAGAAAGTTTAGTCCAAGAGGTTCAGCCTCTGTAGGGAGAAGCTGAGACAAATAAGAGGCTAAGTCCTGGAGGTCAGAAATAGACAGTATCCTAAACCAAAGTCTGGGCTTCTAAAAGGTCTTAGCAAGAGGCCACAAGCACAAAACAGTATAGACAGCAAAAATGAGCTTGGCACTGTTAAGCATTGACCCTATAAATCTAGTGAGGGACCTGATCTATCTTTGATGATTAAAACAGCATTAACTGAGGGCTAGGTGTTGTAGCACACACCTATAATTCTAGTACTCAGAAGCTGCGGCAGTAGGATCACCACAAATTAGAGGCCAGCATGGGCTACATAGCCCCATGCCAGCCTGAACTACATAGCAAGACCCTAAGTCCCAAAAATCCAAAACAAAACAGGATAACTTGACTAGCAACTAAACAATAGTTCTCTGGCATAAGCTTTTCCCTTAGTCCTCAAGCCCCTGCTTATTCAAAAAGCATGCATAAATGGAGAAGAAGGGACCCAGTTTACCTATTAATACCGTGAGACCAAATGTAGCCCTACGAACATTGTAGCAGTATCAGGAGACCCTGGGAAATAATGCCTTATTTATAATTGGCTCCATGGGTTTCTGTAGAATTCTATTTAGCTATTCTAACAGTTCCTGCAAGAAGCACTCCTTTTATGATCTTTTTTACAGTGTAGTAATAGAATCATTAGCAGCCAGGTGTGGTGACACACACCTGTAATCCCAGCACTCGGGAGGCCGAGGCAGGAGAATTGCAGTGAGTTCTTGTCCAGCCTGGACTACAAAGTGAGTCCACACTAGCCTACACTGCATAGTGAAACCCTATCTCAAAAAGGCAAAAAGAATCATTAACAACTGACCTCCAGTATTCATCTACAAAATATTCTGTTTGTTTATTTATTTATTTATTTATTTATTTATTTATTTATTTATAGTGGGAATTGAATCCAGGGCCTTTCCACTGAGCAACATCCCCAGCTCTTTTTTATTTTTTTATTTTCAGACAGGGCTTTGCTAAATTGCTAAATTGCCTAGGCTGAGCTTGAATTTGAAATCTTCCTGCCTTAGGCTCCTAAAGTACTAAGATCATAGTTGTATACTATCATGCCTAGTTCAAAATACTCTTCTATATTCCCAGTTGTTTATTTTTTCAGACAAGAAAATAATTTCAGACATGGAATCATTAAGTTCTAAGAAAAAAGTCCTTTGGGGTTTTGAGATGTTTTTAAATCTAAATTTTAATTTGCACAAAAAACTGACATTATTACAATGTTTCATCTACTCACTGGAGGAGATACAGAGAGATAGTTCCATGTTTCCAGTTTTCCTAATTTCAGAAAATAATGTGCTGTATTCTCAGCTGTCTTATACCTAAGACAATCTTGAGTTGAGGAGGCCTTTCCCCTTTCTGGGAAGCTGCTGTTCTCTTATTTCTGAAGAGGCTGAAACAGAGGAAGGACAAGCTCTGTAGCAACCTCAGGCTCCCTGTGCTTTTTCTCCAGTGCTCTGGTGCTACTGATTGCTCAAGAGAAGGAGAGGAACATATTTGATCAGCGTGCCATAGAAAATGAGCTGCTGGCCAGGTAGGTAAAGGAGGAGGAACTCCACATATGGCATGCAGGGGGAGGGGCACTCAGAACATGGCACCCACTTCCTTTGCTTCTTGTTCATTTTTCTTAGGAACATTCATGTAATCCGGCAAAGATTTGAAGATGTCTCTGAGAAGGGGTCTCTGGACCAAGACCGGAGGCTGTTTGTGTAAGCATCCCCAAAGACCCACTAGTTGTCTAGTTTATAAGTCTCTTGCCACCCTCTTTTCTCAAATGATCTTTTCTACTGGGAGATGGGATGGCTTGTTTTCTTCTCCCCTAATTTCTTCTTTTTTGTTTGTTTGTTTTGTTTTTTGTTTTTTTGAGACAGGGTCTCCCTGTGCAGTTCAAGCTGGTGTTAAACTTACTATGTAGCCCAGGTTGGCATTGAACTCATTATGATCTTCTTGCCTCAGCCCCCTAGTGCTGAGATTAAGGTGTGTGCCACCAGGCCTGGCCTCTAATTTCTGAAATATCTCATCATCCTGGAAATTTTGGAGGAAACCACCCAAGCTGTGCTTCTAAAGCATTGTATCAGAGCTGTTGACCTTCTGGAAAAGTGCATCAGCCTTAAAGATAGCCTTGGCTTTCATGAGCCCCTAAGCTTCACACAAGTTTTCTTGTTTCTCTTTGTGGCTGCTCAAGTCAGACATGACCAGTGAGAGTAGGTAACTAGAAGGTAAAGGGGAAACTGGCTCATTCTCTGGTTGATCAGTGTCACTCTCTGAGCCCAGGCCTGGATTTGTCTTCCAAGCCAGGTCCTACCTTTTTCCAAAGGCTGCCACCAGGTGGCTTTGCTGCCACCAATTTGGGTAGCATTTCAATATATATATATTTAGACTTGAGACTTTGTGATTGCTAAAGTTAATAACCTTTATGGAATTTTATAATACCACTTACTGGGTTTCAAAATGTGCTTTTATCATAACAAAACAAAATAGTTTACTTTCCAGATAAATCAGGCAATATCAAGTAGGTCAATGAAAAAAAGTTTAAAAAGCCTATGTCTTAGCTAAACATATATATATGTGTGTGTATATATATATATATATATATTTTTTTTTTTTTTTTTAACGGGAGATTGAACTCATGACCTCGCACTTGCTAGTCAGGCGCTTAAGCCACTGAGCTAAATCCCCAGCCCTAAACTTATATTTTTTTCATCCTCATCCCTTACCTTTGCATTTTAACAAATTTCACCCTGAGCAAAGCGTGATGGCACACAATTGTAATCCCCAGCACTCTAGGAGACTGAGGCTGGAGACTCACCAGTTCAAGCCCGGCCTAGGCAATTTAGCAAGATCCTGGAACACCCAGTGCCAAGGCCCTGGGTTCAATCTCTAGTACTGAGAGGGAAAGGGAGAGGGGGAAGAGAGGGGGAATGGAAGGGGAGGGGGAAGGGAAGGGAGAGGGAGAGGAACAAAAAAAAACAGCCTTGTGTCAGCTAATCTAAGCAGTGGAAATACAAGTCTTTTTGCTAAGGTAGGGCAGTATGATTTTGCTGCTTGGTCATTTTGAAACCACATTTTGAAAATTTTACCTCATGTAATTCTAGTTATATTGTTTCCTTCTGGCTTTCTTAGAATGACTGTAGATCTTAGATATTCTAAACAATTCCAGTACTGCATACCTCTGTTTTTAGTGGAAGTACTGGTGATGTGGACATTAACTTTTCCTGCTTCTAGTGAACTCTTGTTTCAATTCTCCCTGTGGAGTGACTTTCAAAAAAACCAAACATATTTTGATGTACTGACCATATCAGGTATAATTTAACACAATGGATTTTTCCATTCTATATTCTAGGGATGGCCAGGAAGTTGCTGTGGTTTACTTCAGGGATGGCTACATGCCCAGTCAGTATAGTTCACAGGTCGGTATTTTCTGTTAGACTATTCTTTGCCTCCTGGGGACCCACCCAGGAGCCCCACAGAGACCCAATTCAGACATCACAACCACCAGGGTTTTCTCTGAATCCTAACTTCAGTTCTTCCTCAGGGAACTTGCTGCTGGAACCTCTTATCCTACAAGCTTTTTGCTACCTCTGAAAACACACTTGTCTTCTAGAATCTAAATCATCAAGAATCCACTCTGTGTTAACCATTCACACATTTTCCAGAGGTAGGCTGGCAGGTTTTTAATAGGCATTTTTTTCTAGGGAGAAAAACCTCATTTTATAGCATTTCTTGATTTCTGTCATGTAGTTTTGAGCTACCCCACTTAACATCTCTGAGCACAGAGTTGGGACATGATGGGTGCACTCAGCCTCTGCTAACTGATCCAAATTCATTCTAGCACACCACTGACCATTTTTGTCCTCATTCCCTCTTTTTTTTTTTTTTAATTGGTACCGGGGATCAAACTCACGACAGTGTTCTTGCAAGGCAGGCGTTTATGCCGCTGAGCTAAATCCCCAGCCCCTCATTCCCTCTCTTACCTGAGTCAGAATTTATTATCCATTCATTCAAGTTCATGGCAGTGATACCATCTCATCTTGTTATCATATAGTTTCAAAATTACTTTTCACTTTCATTATTTCATTTAACTCACAACCACCCTGAGAGGTATATAATTATCTCCATCATAAAGATGGGGAAACTGAAATTTGGAGTGATGCAGAGGCTTGTCTCAGATCCCACAAAAAGTTCTCAGGCTTTCTAGCTCTCAGGCTGATGGCATTCCCAGTATAACATTCTTTTGCCCTGTTCCCAATGTCCATACCAGAAGCTAAGACACCTGGTTTCACTTGGGAGGAAGTAAAGGAAGAAATAAGTTAGGAAACACCATGAGTAAGTGGGCTGGGGTCATGAGCCTGACTCTACCTCTAGGTCTCCATGTCTGAGAACAAGAGCTACTCTAGAAAATTGAGGGAGCTACTTCCAGTTCCCTCTGGGTTAAGCTCTTTAGGGACACTCTACAGAGGTGGTAGCTCTATGGGAGCAGTTGGCAGTGTGCTGGGCAAAGAGAGAAACTTTGGAAAATGGATCCAAGTTTCGGGAAAGGGGGATGAAGGAAGGGATCAAAGAAAACTTAGAAGAAGAGCTGACAAAGAAATAGTGTATATAAGGAAATGGACATTGTTAGGGAATTGAGCTCAAATTAGATTTAGAACATGGAAACAGATCTACAAGGCTTGGTAACTTGCTAAATGACCCTGAGCAAGTCCTTGCTTGTATCTGGGTTTTGCTTTTCTTGCTTCTGACATAATGGAGTACTTCTCTAGGTTTATCTGTTTTGGGCTCCCATGACTCTGCCTAGAGCAACAGACTATGAAGTAGGGGACTAGTTGTTGGTGAAGACAAGGTAAAGGTGTTACAGGTCAGTGACATTAGGTGGAGGCAAGAGTTACCCCTCTAGCCTTAGCCTTAATCCTGCTGTTGGCAGTTGGTTTTGATCTGAAGTTGGCTTTGATCTGTAAACAGAACAGACTATCTCTTCATGCTTGAGAATGGGAACTGGAACTGGGACGCATAATCCTCTGTTGTTTCCCTGCCTCTTATATTCTAAGATCCTGGCACAACCATTTGTCTGCAGGTCTTTGTTCATATTTGAGGGGTGCGTGTGTGCGTGTGTGTGTGTGTGTGTGTGTGTTTGAGACAGCATCTCAAAACAATGTAGTTCAGACTGGCCTTTAACTCACTACGTAATTTAAAATGTCCTTGAATTCACAGTGATCCTCCTATCTCAGCCTCCTGAGTGCTGGGATTACAGACATGTACCACCACTCCCAGCTTATTCATATTATTCTGTTAGCCTGAATACTCCTTCCCCAAAGACTGTCTGTCACCTGCCAGACTCCTTCTGTCAAGACACTACTCAAATCTCATTTCACTTGGTAATAGTAGCATACTTATTGAGCACCTATAAAGTGCCAGGAATTGTATTAGATGCAGGGAAAGCAAGATGAACAACAAGGGTCTAGTCCTTATGGAGTGTACGGTCTGATCAGAGAGAAAGTAAATAAAAATAAAAAATAGATACTTGCCCTCGTTGAGGTGTAACTGCTTTAAGTGAAACAATAGGGTAAAAAGACAGAGAATTATGTGGAAACCACAATAAATAGAGTGGTTGGGGAAGTCTCTTGAAAAGGTGACCAAGCCAGGACTTAAGGATGAAAGGGATCTAACCATCCATGGGGAAAGCTAAAGGAAGAAAATTTCAGGCAAATGGAAAAAAATAAAGGTCCCGATTGATTGAAGTTTGTTTATTTGGGGAATGACAAGCCTGTGTGCCTAGAATGTGGGAATCAGGAGGCAGAAGGTTGGATAGTAGTAGCAGCATGGATTTTGATGAAAAAATACAGGAGCCAGATCAGGAGTTTGGGTTTTATTAAATAACAGACAGAAGCTATACAATTTGAAGAGATATCAGAGATTGGAGGATGAAATTTTATTTGTAATACAGTAGGGAGCTAAGCTCATAAACAAATACCCTGTGCTCTTCAAACTCCTTATCAATTCTTCTATACCCTTACAAGTGGCCTTTTGTCATTTTCTCTTTAATTATGGTCATGCAGGGTGCTAATGGTAAGATTTCTGCAGATTCACACCTGCCTCTATAAGGATATAGTAGTGATCCTGGAAGAAAGTCAACTTGAAAATAAAAAGCACAATACTTGGCACCTGATGGATGCTCAGTAAAGGTCAGTTGAAATAAGAAAAAAAAAAAAATCTTTCTTTTTTCTTCTGCAGAACTGGGAAGCACGCCTGCTGCTGGAGAGGTCATGTGCTGTCAAGTGCCCCGACATTGCCACCCAGCTGGCTGGGACTAAGAAGGTGCAGCAGGAGCTGAGCAGGGTGGGCGTGCTGGAGGCGCTGCTCCCTGGTCAGCCTGAGGCTGTGGCCAGGCTCCGTGCCACTTTTGCTGGCCTCTACTCACTGGACATGGTACATAGGCAGCCCATTTTTTCCTATCAGAGACCAGGAGCCCAAAGTGTTGGGGAGGGTGGAGCTGGAATTATGGTTGGCTTTGTGATTTGGGTCAGTGCTATTCAGAGAACCCCATCTACAGCCTCGGGAGACAGGGCAGCCTCAGGGAGCTGAAATCCACTGTAAGCTCCCTCAGCAAAGGTGGAGATAGGGTTGGTAACTGAGGGAAGGGACTAAGACAAATAGCAAGAATTAAGAACTATCTGTACCCACTTTTCAGGCCACCTGCTACAAAGCTGTGTGCTTCCAGAGAAAGACCTGTTCATGCATTTACTTCTATGAGCATTTGGGGGGATCACATCCAGACTGAAGAATCCAGCCTGAGGGAGCTTATGGCTGTTCCCCCTCCTGTTCTGATGCTTCTCCGTGTGGCCAGTGGGACTTTTGCTGCCTCTTTAGCCTTAACGACTGCTGACTACTTTCTGCCTTCTGCTAGGGTGAAGAAGGGGACCAAGCCATCGCTGAGGCCCTTGCTGCCCCAAGCCGGTTTGTGCTAAAACCCCAGAGAGAGGGTGGAGGTAGGTGAATCCCCTTCTGCAGTGACAGGATAGCAGGTTATCACCAGTGTTTATTGGTACTTTGTATGGACACAGTCTCAGACTTGGCAGACACAAGAAGTGACAAAGGTCCCACCTTGGAGTGTTCCCCAAGACCCTGGGACCAGGTACTGTGGAATGCGGGGGAGTCTGGTTAATCAGTACTGGAGGAGTTGAACAATTTTAGTCTGAGGTACCCATGGGTAGATTGTAGGGAAGCAGTGTATGGGCACATTAGGAGACCTGAGGGAACACATATCTAACTTCTTCCTACTTCTGAAGTTTTTGAGGACAGGGATCATGTCTGCTTTATAGACCTGGAGGAGATGATTTTTGATCTGGGCCTTAAGGGGTAGGTAGGAGTTTCTCAGTTTCCCAGTGAACTCACTACATGGCATAGAGTGACTTCGAACTTGCAGTGGTCCTCTTGCTTCAGCCTCCCGAGAGCTGGGATTATAGGTGTGAGCTACCATGCCTGGCTGGGAAAGATGATCTGGAACTTAATTATAAAGGACAATGAAGCCAGATGTGATGGTACATGCCTATAGTCTGAGCACTCTGGGAGGCTGGGGAAGGTTCAAGTCTAGTCTGAGCAGCTTAACCAGACTCTGGCTCAAAATTAAAAGAGACTGGAGATGCAGCTGTGTGAAGATGCTGGGTTCAATCCCTGGTACTACTAGGTGGGGGCTGGAGCGGGGAGAAAATAATATATGTTAGGATTGTAGGAAGACATTTAGTTTTAAGCAGGGAAGACAGGATTTGTGCTGAGACTTGAAAAACTTAAGTGTTTCAATCAGTATAGGTTTCCTGGAATGAGGTAGACATTGATGGCAGAGAGACCATGGAGGAGGTTGGTACAGTTGTTCAGAACAGCTATATAGAGGCCTACGCTAGGATTATGACAGCACAGACCATACATTGTCAGTTTTATTGTAGGTAACAATCTGTATGGGGACGAAATGGTACAGGCCCTTCTGCGACTGAAGGACATTGAGGAAAGGGCATCCTATATCCTCATGGAGAAAATTGAACCTGAGCCTTTTGGAAATTGCCTGCTACGACCTGGCAGCCCTGCCAGAGTGGTCCAGTGCATCTCAGAACTGGGTATCTTTGGAGTTTATGTCAGGTAAGTCAGGAGGAGCTCCTTCTATTACCTCTATGCAAGAGTGCCAGTCAAGCAAGCCTAGAGAGACCCTTGGGCAGACAGAAATTCTAGGCTTCAGAGCCAGCTCTGCCAACTCCTAGCTTTGTTAAATCCTAGTACTTTCTTAGGTAGGGTCATTTACCCTTGAACTTCTCACCTGGGACCAAAGGTCCCATTCTAGGTTTGGTGATTTTGTGTGCCTCCTGACCCTATTTCTGTAGACACGGAAAGACATTTGTGATGAACAAGCATGTGGGGCATCTACTTCGAACCAAAGCCATTGAGCATGCTGATGGTGGTGTGGCAGCAGGAGTGGCAGTCCTGGACAACCCATACCCTGTGTGAGGACATATCCTGAGTAGCCTGGACTTCACTCGAGAAACCTATCCCCTGCACTTGTCATTTCTCTGCTAGCCCTCTTGAAGGGTTGTCCTCCTCCCACCTTAAGAAGGCTGGTCTCTTCCAAGACTTCCAGAATCTTCAGGGAATAGTAAATGCTGGGTATCTTTCTCTAGTTCTCCATCTGAGGACCAGAAAGCTGTGTTTTCTCAAAGCCTTAGGTTATGGGAAGAGAAGATCCTTTGAGGTAAAGGTAAAGGGTAAACTCTGTCACCCTCCTGTTGATCCTTCATCAGCCTTTCCAGCAAATTTTAGTGTCTGATTTGGGATAGGACTGAGTAATAAGAAAAGGAGAGTGGAGAGGCATAGCCTTTCCCCAGCTCTGCCTTAATAAAATTACATTACTGATTCAATGATTTGTCACTTTGTGTATAGGTTGGGGGAGCTATAGTCTAGGTCAGTCCATATAAGATGGATTGGTGCAGAGAAGGTAACTGGGCTATAATCAGGGTCTCCTTAGACCTTGATCCTATGGATGGGACCCTAAAGTTCCAATCTTTGTCACCCATTTATGCTCCCACAGGTTCATAGGGAGGAGAAAGGGTCCCTCATAGGAGCCCAGGTAGGAAGGTAACTATGATTGGTTATGATCTAGTTTTAGTCACTCCTGTTTAGCTTAGGGACTTACCAAAGGTCCTGTTAGTGAAGCTCTGCCTAGCTCTATCCACACCAAAAGTTTTCAAAGATATTAGGGTAATACTGGGGAAGATTATTCCTTTTCCTATCTGCTGCGCACATCAGCCCCACTAACGAGTACATAGCTTAAAAGAGTCCTAAGAATACCAGTCATCTTCTCAAGGTCACAGACTTTATTCCTCCAATCATGAGGCTTAAGCATGACTTGGAAAAGAAAATAAAGTTTTCTCTGAGTGTCTGTCATGGGCAGGGTTCTGTCCCTGGGGGCAGGTGGGAGAGAACAAGACAAGACAAACAAAATAAAACATACATACTCCTTCAAAGAAGCTGATGATCTGGAAACGCTCAGGACTGAACCTATCTACATAGCCCCTAGAACACATGGGCAGCCAGTATGGCCATCTATCAGGAAATTCAGACTCAGAAGTAGCAACATTTTTTAAAAAAATAATATTCCTGGATTCACAAATTTGTCATTTCTAAAGCAAATACATACTCAAGATGAGTACTTTGAGAACTGACTGAGGATTACAGGTTGTACCCCTGCTTCAGTGTAGGCCCTCACTTGTCCTCTGAACACCTAACGTGGAAATGTGGCATTCAGGCTGCTGTACTGGGCTTGGAGAGCTCTTTGTAGTCTGGCCCATATCAGACTGGGTTGACTTGGGCCTTGTCCCTTCTGCCTGGAAGTCACAGAAAATTCTCCACTCAGGGACAAAGTATGGGTCAGCACTGGACTTCGGTACTCCTGGATGGGGGACAGAAAGGATGGGCAGAACTCTGGAGAGCCAGGCAGGGGAACCCTAGGTAAAGGACAGAGTCTTGTTCACTAAATGGTCACACAGCGGTGGTTGAAGAGGTGATCGATGACAGATGGGTCAGCCACTGTAGATATGTCCCCCAGGTCATGGTCATTCTGAGCAATCTTCCGAAGCACTCGCCTCATAATTTTACCTGGGAGACCACAGGCCTGTAGTTACTTTGTGACCACACTGACCCACACATACCAGCCCTTTCAAAAATCCACGCAACATCACTACCACTTAGCCCACCTCAATACCTGGAGGCCCCTGAACATACCTGAACGTGTTTTAGGCAAACCAGATGCATTCTGGATGTAGTCTGGTGTGGCAATAGGGCCAATTTTTTCTCTAACTGTAACCAAAAAATCATTAAACATTCCTTTAGCACTTTAGCCTGCCTCCCAAAAGCCAAAGTAGAGATAGCTTTGTTCCCTACATTTCCTCTTCAAGCCCCTGCCCACAGAGCCATTCTTAGCCTCATTGCCTCTCTTTCTTAACACATTGTCTCTTTACTCTCTTATTTTAATCCAAGTACATGAATTGTGGCTCTAAAGTGTGTTTAGGTAGCTAGAGTTTAGGTAGCACTGGCAAGAAGCACTGTGAAAGAAGTTTCTTCCTCTTTAGGAACTAGATTAACAAGAGGGTCTATTTATGGAAGTAAAAATAGGGATAAAATGGGGTAATACATTTAAAGCACTGGGCTCAGTGGTGGTACAAAGAACATACCTAGAAATGTTGGCTTTTTTTTTTTTTTTTTTGCCATGCTGGGATCAAGCCCAGGTCCTTGTAGGCAAGCACCTAGGAGGCAAGCACTGAACCTGAGCTATATTTCCAGCCCACTGGCTATTACTATCCTAGTGGAGAGACTAGTAGCAGTGGGAGACTGAATAGGAAAAAAATCAGTCAGAACACGGGATCCCCTGGGATCTGTTCATGGCGTGGGGCTCACTGCAGCCTCTTCCCAACTACTTGCAGACCCTGCAGACCCTTCCAGGGAAGCTCCTCACTCTGCTTCTTGAGCTCTTCAGTGAGGGTAGGACTGAAAGTGTGGCCATCACACAGGGTGACGAAGCAGTAGAGGCATTCGCCCTTCACAGGATGAGGATGGCCCACCACAGCCGCCTCTACAACAGCTTCATGTTCCACAAGTGCTGACTCCACCTCTGCCGTACTCAGCAGGTGTCCTTGTCAAAAGAAAGGAAATGCCATAAAAGATATCCCAGCCTTTGCCACAGCCTTTATTCCATCTGTTCCCACCAGGTAGCCCAAATCTGATTCAAATGGGGAATGCCCTTCATTCACTTCCTACACAGCATGGTTCCAGGCACCTCACCACCCTGGATCCCCTCTTCCAGGCACATTTCAGTGCTCATCACTCTTCCTCCAAAACCAAAGTCCAGAATTGAATGCCACATTCCACAAATGGTCTAACCAAAGAACAGTGTTGACTCTTAGAAGGCTTTGGCTGAGAGTTGCCAGGGGAACAGAGCAAATGAGATGGGAGGGGATCCTGGGCCCTTACCAGATACATTGAGCATGTCATCAATCCTGCCAGTGATCCAGTAATAGCCATCCCGGTCCCGCCGGCATCCTTGAAAGAAATGTACAATACAGTAAATATCCCACAGTAGGATATAATATCTTCCTGTTACCATTCTTACCAACTGTGGCAGCCACCCTCTAAGATGGCTTCTCTGATCTCCACCTCCTGACATTTACAACCCTGCATAACCCTCTTTTTCACTATACTGTATAGGGCTAGTCTATATGATCAACAGGATTTGGGAGAAATTATGGGATGTCACTTCGCAGATTGGGTTAGAGAAGACACTTTGGCTTCCATATTGGGAGCAGCCCTATGGAGAAGCACAGGAAGTGAGGAACTGAGGATTCCTTCTAACAACCATGTAAGTGAGTGTAAGAGTGGATCCTCCAGGTTCCATCAAACTTTCAGATGATAAGCCCCTACCACAGTTCCACTGCAACCCAGAACATGCCCCGACATGAGCTAAGCTATTTGCAAACCCTGACCCCTGGAAACTGAGATAATATATTTGTTGTTTTAAGCTGCTAATTTTAGTGATACCTTTTCCATGTTAGTAAAATCTACTCAGCTTAAGTCTCCCTTTCATAACTCAGTTATTTTCTAACTAGCAAATAAACTCTTAATTATTCCCTTGGTTAAAACCCATAACATATTTTTCGACTGCACTTTGAATGAAATCTAACTGCTCACATTGGCCCACAAGACCCTAAATTAGCTACCTTTCCAGCTTCAAGTATTATTCATCTCTGTACACACTACACTCCAGCCACACAGGCCTCATTCCATTCTTCACACATTTCCAGCTCATGTCCTACTGCACATAACTCTTTACTCTAGATTTTCCCATGCCTGGTTTCTTCTTGTCCTCAGGTCTCTACTCTAGCATCACTTGAGAGAAGTCTTTTCTGATCATTTTGTGTAAAGTAGCTATCTCTGAAGATACTATTACACTGTTGTTGCTGTTTCATAGTACTAGAGATTGAACCTAGGGCCTTCGCATTGAACTACATCCCAGGGCCTTTTTTACCTTTTGAGACAGTGTCTTGCTAATCATTAAGTTGCCTATGTTGGGCTTGAACATGTTACCCTCCTGCCTCATCTGCCCAAGTGCTAGGGTGACAGGTACACCATCACATCCAGCTTCTTTATCACATTATTTTCTTTACACACTTATCTCTACCTAAGATGAGTTTATTATTTGTTTGCTGGGTTTATTGTCTATCACTTCCTTACTAGAATGTAACTCCCTTAAGAGCAGAAAGCTTAACTATGTTATCCATAGTACTACCCACATGCTTATTAGACTAGTATCTGGGCATTACAGGTGCTCAATAATATTTATAGATAAATGGACTGGTGGACAGACAGATGGACAAACAGCCTTTAAACATGAAGACATACATGATATAGTAATACTGCTACCTGCTCCATCTCTGTAAATATAGAAGAAAAAAAAACCTCTTTCCTTATTAACTAATCTCAGATGGCACCATCCTGAGACCTTTCCTGCAACACTCATTTATGCTCAGATAGTCTTCTCTGTAGCTCTGTAGCTCTGCCTGGATACCAGACATGTAAAACATGTTTCTTTTCTATATATTTCATTTTCAACAAACTCTTCCAAAAATAGATGTTGAAAGTACATATCTCAGTGGGAGGAACAGGGAGGGGATAGCCAAGGCTCACCATCTCCTGTCACATAGTAACCAGGAAACTTCTTAAAGTAGGTAGACTCAAAGCGTGGGTGGTTTCCATAAACCGTGCGCATGATCCCTGGCCAGGGCTGCTTGAACACCTGGGGAGTAAGGAAGGCACAGTGATCACCCCTGCTAGGCTCTCTCACAGGAAGACTGTTGTAGCTCTACTAAACCTAAGGAAAATATCCTAAGTGCCATTCCAGAGAAGCAAGAGAAATAAATACAGGCTTTGGAGGAGGATGATTCTGGTTTGGAATCCCAACTCTGCCACTTACTAGCTATGAGACCTCAGGTAAGTAACTTTACTTTTCTGAGCTTGAAGATCCTCATCTGTAAATCAGAGCAACAAGTTCTATTTTCTAAAGTTTTTGTGAGGATAATTAATAGTATGTGGAAATTGCCTTACAGTGTTGTGTTAGTGATAACATTTAATACATGTAAGTCTTCTTTGGGTCATCCCTCAGGAAAGCAGTTCTTGTTTAATGTAAATGAAAACAGTCTCATAAGAAAGTGAAACTGAGCCAGGTGTGGTGAACACTTGTAATTCCAGAACTTGGGGGACTGAGGTAAGGGGATTTGCCATAAGCTTGGGCTACACAGTGAGTTCAAAGCTAGCCTTTCTGCCAAAAAAAAAAAAAAAGTGAGGCTAAGCTAGGGAGAATAACTTAGTAGCAGAGGGCCCTGGGTTTTGCTTTCCAGCACTATCAAAAACAAAAACCAAAAACACATAATAAGTATTCAGCAATAATCAAAATTGTTCTGTGGCAGCAGATAGATGGGATGATAGAATTCTAGTTAAGTTTTAAAAGACCTGGTTTGACATCTTACCCATTACCAACTTGCTCTTGGGAAAGTGAAATTTGTTGGGTTCTAGGGGACAGGGCTGGTAAGAGCTTTACAAATATAAGAAAAATTAAAACAGCTAACAGTAATTGAACAATAACTTCTAGGTTCTGTACTAATCACTTTGCATGGATTGTGTAAGTTAAGCAAGGAATTATAAGAGTGGCCTGAAATCTCAACACTCTGGAGACTGAGGCAGGAGAATCACCATTAGTTCAAGGCTAGCCCAAGCTATAGTAATGAATTCAGGGCCAGCCTGAACTATATAGGAAGATCCAGGAGAGAAGGAGAGAGGGGGAAAGGCAGGAGGGGAGAGAGAAAAAAAAATTTAGCTTCAAAAGCATTGGTTAACTTTTATCTGAGGTCACAAAAGAGGCTGAGCTAGGATTTGAACCAAGGCAGCCTAACTCCAGAACCTATGTGATTGTCCTCTATATTATGAAGCTTTCTTTCTTGAGAATGTTCATCGAAGAATTGGGGCTAAGTTTTCCAGACCCCAAAAAAGTATCATCATGAATCTGAACAGATTTTTTTTCTTCCAATCAGATTTTACTGATACATTTTATGTATATATAATGATCACATTCATCTTCATCATAGAGAATTTGTACCTCTCCATAATATAACTTGTCCCCCTGCCTGCCCCAGGCCATTCCCCTACCTTCCCTTCAACCCTTTGAATGGATTCTTAAAAGGAAGGCAGAGAGATACAGGCACCAAAAAGCAAGAGATACAGGCAAAGGTTTCCCCCTGTACTCTTTCAGCAGAGGACAATCCCCCAACCATAGAGTATAAGTCCTAAGCAACTACCCAAGAGACATTAGGTTATAAACTCTGAAGCAAAGGATCCACGAAGACTCTTATCCCTTCTGCTCAAAGACCTCCAAGGGTTAGAGCCTCACCAGATAACCTTCAGCTTCACCTTCCAACTCTTCCCCAGACTCATTCAGGATTGCAGGAGCTACACCAAAGAATGGGAAGGACTAAAAGCAAAAGGGAGACAGAAAAGTGGACTGAGGCAAATCCGATTCAACTTCCAAGGCATCCCAGTGCTCCAAATTCCTCATACATATTAGTCCAGTATCCAACTCTCCAGTAGGTCAAATGCCCCAAGATCCATTCCCTGCCAAGCCCAGGACCAGCAGCACTCACACACACAACAGGGCACTCACAGCAGAACCAGGTTTCATGGGTGTGGCACCAGGGAGTGGGGTCAGCATGTGGCCACCCTGTGGAAAGCAGAGATCAGGGTTTTGAGTAAGTCTTTCCACACTGTCTCTGTGTCCCAGCCTTCTGCACCCCTTACTCACTGTCTCTGTTTGCCAGAAGGTGTCCACAATAGGGCAACGCTGGGCACCTACCACCCGGTGATACCACAGCCAGGCCTCAGGGTTGATTGGTTCACCCACTGTACCTAGAATCTGCAAGGATGCCCGGCTATGCCTTGGGCAGAGGAGTAGGAGAGAGGAAAGTTCTGAGTACCACCAAGAGCCAGGATACACATGCCTCTTTCATGCCCTCTCCCTGTTGCAGGTCAGAGTCAGGACAGTGGAAAGAAACTATACAAAGGCAAGCACCCAGCCCCAAAGGACACCCATGGAGAAAGCAACTGGGAAAGGGTCTCACTTGATGACAGGTTCCTCTCCAAACTTCATGAGCAGACGGATAGCTGTGGGTGCTATGTAGAACTTGGTCACCTTGTATTTCTCCACGATGCTCCACAGGCGGCTCACATCTGGGTATGTGGGGATCCCCTCAAACTGACACCCAAGAAAGCTGATCATTTCTGGTCCTTCTCAATAGACCCTCCATTCCCTTGCCATTACCTCAGTTTGTGTATTTTGCCTTTCCTGACCATGGTTTTACCCTCTGACCAGACAAGCCAAGAGATTTTCCCGGTCAGGATACATAATTCCTACAAAACTCCTCTTTCTCCAGGAAACAGGTCAGAAGCAGATTAAATAACCTTGAAGGTAGTCACATAGTATAATCTTTTTTTTTTCCTGTTGTGTGGCTCAAGATTGAATTTTTTTATAGTACATGTTTGTAGTATATATAGTTTACATTCATCTTAAGGAGTATATCTTAAGGATGTACTTAGCATATCTTGATTCTTTTAGTCCCTTTTCCCTCCCCTCTCTCCCTTCTCCCTCTATCTTTAGATCCACTTCTCATTTGGGAAAGATCTATCTCTCTGCTTCTTATATTCTATCTTTTGTTTTCAAATTTATACTCTGGATTTTTTTTTTTTTTTTTTTTGTACTGGGGATTGAACTCATGACCTTGCGCTTGCCAGTGAGTGCTTAAGTCACTGAGCTAAATCCCCAGCCCCTACTCTGGATTTCTCATATAAGATAAATTATATGATATTTAAATTTGTGTGTCTGATTTATTTCACTTAACATTGTGGTCTCAAGGTATGTCCATTTTTCTAAAACATGACTAATTTATTATTCTTCATGACAGAGTAGTACTCTATCATGTATATGTATTGTGTGTTGTGCTGCAAAAATATGGGTATGCATGTATCATTGTGGCATGATGTCTTTAATTCTTTTCATCCAAGATAATCTTATCCATCCCCCATGCAGCATAAGTAGCCATAAGTTTTAGTTCCCTTCTCACCAAAACACTGGTGGCACCATTTGCTAGTGGCCCATAGGTGATGTAGGAATGACCAGTGATCCAACCAATGTCTGCTGTGCACCAAAACACATCCTCTGGGTGGAAGTCAAACACATACTTGAAAGTTGTAGCCACATAGAGCATATAGCCGCCAACTGTGTGTACCACACCCTGTGGGAGAATGGGGCCTCAGATTGGGGCCTTCAGCCCTCTTCCACTTACCAACAAATGGAGGTTTGGCAGAGCTAGAGAAAGACCCTTCTCAGGGATTCTGGCCTACCATTATCCTTCCACCATATCTGTTTCTCTTTTATCTCTTTTCTCTATGCTCCCATCTCATCTTCTTTGTCGTACCCATAATATCATAAATATACATCAGCTCATCATTTCTATGTATATACTAAGATTATATTTCTGAGCCATCCATATCACTTACATATGAACACTTCGAGCATACCCATATAGTTTTTGCTGTGTATTTGTGCCCTCATACTCAATGACACATCATCAGAGTGACTTTAAAAAAAAAATACAATCCACTTGGCTTACTCTACCCCTATGAAGAAAAGGCCAAAACTGTGTTTCTAACAGCCCACTGAGAGATATCCAAAAGCCCCTGGAGAGAAGAACTTAAGGACAGAATGGTTAGAAAGTTGTAATGGTTTATGTCAGTGGCCCCCAAGCCTCATGCAATTATGTTTGTGATTGGTTCATTAGCACTTGGATTGGTGGTGTGAGTGCCACCCCCCCCCCAGGGGTGGAGCCCTTATACAGTGTAACTGCAGGAAGAAGGCAGGTCGCTCTCTTGCAGGTTCAGTTTGTGTGCCTTGCTGTTTGTGGCGGCTATGAATGGCAGCCCTGCCATGCCTCCTTGTCTTGGAGCCAGCTGAGTATGGACTGAAACCTCCAAGAACTGTAAGAAATAAGCCTTTCCTTCCCTAATTTTGGGCATCAGGTATTTTTTCTCAACAAGGAGTGAAAAGTAACTAAGACAAAGGTAGAATGATACAGTTTTCAAGTCAATGGAAGAGTCAGTTTTTCAAAATATTTGTGCCCTGGCAGGGGACTAGCTGTTAACAGTGTGCCATGAAGAAAAAAAATGGAACTTTGAGTTATGGTCTTAGAAGCACAAGAGGGATCCTGTGCCCACTGTTAGGCCTGAGTTGACAGAATAGTTCTCCTTCAAACCATATGGGAAAGGGCAAGAACATCCATGTCAGCCACATGATGATCCTTTCCTCCCTTTTCTGGGTACCATTAAAGCATCCACCTGAGTTGTCTCACTATGGGCCTCACCACCCAGTAAGAGAGAATGTAGGTCTTAATTTAATTTAGAAAAGATAATGTGGCATATCTGGAACTTACGGTCATAGAATAACGTTTCCATCATCACCTCCTGTCTTAGAAACTCACTTCTCAGTTTTACCTAACAGACACACATACATACATATTTGCCTTGGGTTTGCCTGTGGAGCCACTGGTGTACAGGATGAAGAGTGGGTCCTCAGCATCACACCACTCAGGCTCAAACTCATCCCCTGCCTCTTTCATGAGTTCATGCCACCACAAGTCAACTCCTTGGTTCCAGGAGATCTGCAGGAAGAGGAAGAGAGGAATAGACAGGAACAAACTGAACAGCTTAAGATGGGATGGATGACCCCTCTACCTGGCACCTGAAAGACTGGGTAGAACTGGCAGGTGGAGATGCAGGGAGGGAAGGAGGGCCCCGAAAAGATACAATAGGCAGTGAACAGGAGCGTAACAGCAGGCTTCCTGGATATTCTGCCATCTTTCCTTTACTTCTACCACAGAACCCCCCTCACCTGGCCTCAGGCTAAGGAGGGCCCCTTGGCTGGTTCCCACCTTTCAATTCTCAGGTGAAATGTCACCTTTTGGGGAACTTCTCCCGAGTGGTATACAAAAAATTCTCTTCTGCCCCTCCAATTATTATTAACCACAATACCCTGTTTCTTTCCCAGACAGCACATATTTCCATTTCTTTTATTTGTTTGTTTGGTTATTATCTCCCCCAACTAGATGGTGACCTATAAGGGGGTAGTGTTATGTCTTGTGTGTGTGCACATGCATGTATGTGTATTTCTGTATCACCAACATCTGGTAAAGTGACTGACATTCTCAAGAAAACATTCAGGTAAGTTTTGAATGAATGACATTGCACACACAGCCTGCATATACACATATGCACTACAGGAAACTAAGCTAGTGGCTTATCAGCAGAGATGCAAATACTACACAATTCAGTAATGCTAAATTAGTCAGAGCTTGCAGGTGAGGTGATCATTTGATCCTGTTAGTAGTGAAGCAAATCAATTGATCTTGGTCTAAGCACTTTTTTGTGCGTGTCCAGATCCCATTCACATCTGGAGATTCTTTTCTATCTTGATAACACTGATGCCAAGGGGGTTTCCCATAGCACCTTTTGTTTGAGGAGACAGGTTCCATTCAGCAGGAAGTCTTGCTGAATGTTGGTGGAAAAGGACCAAGGTGAACTCAATCCAGGAAAGGGATGCCCCTCTATATCCAATTGCCTTTGATAATGACGTTTGGATCTGTCAGCCTGAAATTTCTCTCAACTCTCCTTTGAAACTATTTTCCTTTCCTGGTTGTATCACCTCTTTAAATACCAATTTTTGTTTATCTGTTCATTATAATCTAGTCATTACTGGCTGAAGTTGGATTCCCTGAATTTGTCCAAAAATTGTACTGGATTTCAACCCCAGTTCTACCACTTCCTAGCTATATGATCTTGGGTAAGTCACTGTACTTCAAGTCATTCTTTTTAAAAATATTGACAGGCTGGCAAGTGTGAGGTCCTGCGCTTGAGTTCTGATATCCACACTCCCCCCACACACACACACACAAATAAGGATAGTCATCTTGTCCTGATGATGTCATAGGATTTGGGGAATATCAAAAGGAAAAGATATCTAATAAACACCAAGCCTTGGACTGTCACAGAGGGTAAGGTAGAGAAGTATGAATGTCAGAAGGGACAGAGATTAATTTTATAACCACTGGGAAATAAATTTAAGGATGTGATGATGAGAACTACTTGGGAACTACTTTAGTTGTCTCAAAGCCCTTTCATATTCATTAGATTCTTAAATGTTCAATAGCTTGGGCTGATGAGTAGAAATGATAATGTTAGAGAAATGCCTTTCACCTAATTCAGATGGATATATGCTAATTTATTGTGTGCATATTTGGGTTTAAAATCCCAAAGTGTTAGATATGTACCTTGAAAATTAAAATATGACTCTAATCACTGCTCCCTGTCTGTACTACATGCCCCTCACTCTACAGAATTTTAAGTTTCTGACATATGAGTATCATAAGAATGACAATTCTAGTTCAAGTGAGGATGCCATTAAAAATAGAAAGAAAAAGAAAACCCTACCTAGACTATACACAAGCACACTCTATTTTTTAGTGAAAAATCTAGATGAGTTTATATGTACACTGTCATATAAATACTTTTTTTTGCCAAATGATCTTGAGCTGAGGGCATTAATGCATCTAAGCAGAACTGTGTTAATATTGCTTTGGACAAATAGTGCTAGTTTATAGTACTGTGAAATATCAAAGAATAAAGCATAGTTACACTGTGGCCCTGCATTGAGGGAATGCTTATAATCTTATAAAAGTATTTTTTTTGTGGGTGTGTATGTGTGTGTAGGGAGGAGAGGAAGAGGTAGGGTATTCCAGTTGTGGTGCCAATAACAAGCACCAGGAAGCAGGATGAACTCAGTTAGTGAAGCAAACGTTGGGTGTGAACTAGGTGTGTGCCTGTGTGACCCATGGGTAGGAACCAGGAAAACGTTTGAATTTTCTAAAATAAAAATTGAAGAGTTGGCCCTTGTCCTTGTACCAGGGTAGCCTCAAGAGGGCAGCTGCCAAGTATGGAAAAAAGAATATGAAGCAGCTCAGGAGTGACATGGTTGAGGAGGGCACCTATCAGGTCTTGACTTAAAGACTGCATAAGGCTGAAGGGATTTGAAAGTCTACCAGAATTTCTACAGCTTTTATTGCCGTTTTCAAACCAAAAAACCTGGATTTTGGTCAGGCATGGAGGTACATGTTTGTAATCCCATCACTCAAGAGGCTGAGGCAGGAGGATTGTGACAAGTTTGAGGCCAATCTGTGCTACACAGTGAGTTCAAGGCCAGCCTGAACTATGCAGCATGACCCTGTCTCAAGAAAACACAACACTGGATTCTGTAAGCCAATTTTCATACTGGTTCCCCCACATACCACCACCACCACAAAAAGAGTTAATAAATAACAGTTTAGCGGTTACAAAATCATTGGTAAGGGCTGGATTGATATTTAAACACATACAGGGAAATCAGAAACATCTCACAGTGAAACTCTCTCTCCAGCAGCCTCACATCTGGGATTCTCCAGCAGTTCCTGCTCCTGTTTCCATCTTTCAGGCCTTTCCTCCTAGGTTCATCCTCTCCACCTCCCTGACTAGCCTGTCTGCCCTCAAGGTCTCAGCCAATTTCTCCCTGGTTTCTCTCAATTTCTTGCTGTGCCTCTGAGTGTCTGCAGAAGTGACCCACTGGTGGGAAGTGGGAGATAAAAGATGAAAAGTTTCCAAGATCATCTCTTTTCAAAACAGAGATAGGTCAGGGGTGAGCTGCAAACTATCAACAGCAAAATGGACCAGGGATCAGTCTTAACTTCCTAAAGTCACAATTTTAAAGGTTTTTGAGAAATCCAATTGGTTTAAACATTCTTTTCCAGTGTCATAGTGCTTAATGAGTGACTATAGCCTCCAGCTTGCACAGAGCTGCTGGGCTTCTCCAGCTTCTCACTGAAAGTGGACCACACCTGACCTCACTGCTAGAGTGGGTGGTGATGAGAGTCACCAGCCTGGGGAAGATGCAATTGGTCCGTCACATGAGGAGGGCTGAGCCCACAGCAGCTCTGCACTTGGCCTTAAGGGCCTAGACACGATTTTCTCTGTAAATTTGGGGCTATCATGCTTCTTTTGAGTTTTCCCACAGAAGACTGGCTTGCAGATGACTGTGCTGCTGGCTCCCTCATGTTCACTGCTGCTGTCTCACCAGTTCCCTCCTGAGATGCAGTCAGGATGAAGCTTGCTAAAGAATGCCTGTTTGGGCCTGGGGATATAGCTCAGAGGCACGAATGCCTGCCTGGCAAGCATGAGTTTAAGAGTTCAATCCCTGGTACCAAAAAAAAAAAAAAAAAAGAAGCCTGTTTGGTTTTTTGGTAACTGTTTTTATCTCCAAGAAGCCAAAACCCAAATGCCCAAAGCCCAAGGCAGAACTGAGTTTGCTTTGTCAAGAGAAGTAATAACAGCTAACATTTATTTAGTAGTTACTATGTGCCAAGCACCTTATGTATATTGACAAAACTCTGTAAGATAGGCATAGATTATGAAACTGGAGCAAGAAAGCTTAAGTTACCTGCCCAACTTTACACAGTAGCAGATGGCAGAGCCAGGATTTGAACCTATGTGGTCTGGCTCCAGAACCTATAACCTAAACCACCAAGTTTGTTAGTTCTTTGAAAAGAAGGGCTTAGGTCCTTGCTAAAATTGTAAAAGGAAAGTAGGGTTCCCTAAGACTCAGATCTGTCTCCACTATGCTAATAAGAATAGAGAAAGGTAGACCATTAGTATAAAAGGTACCATTAGGGCAAGATAGCCTGCGAAGATGGTAAAACTCATAGGAGCAGTGAACTTTATGTTTTGTTTTCTTTCAAGTTTGTATTATCATGTTTCTATTACTGATAAGGAAAGGGAGGCCTAGAGAGAAGAGACTTATGCAAGGTCATACAGCTAAAAATTGATCTCTGGAATCCAGGCCCCTCTCTCCCCTGTACTAAGCTGTTTTGAGCATTTACTTATGGATCTCTCTTCCTAGAACCACCTATAGTATAACCTTGGTTCATTTTAATATTTAATCACATCAGAGAGTCAGGTACAATTTGTAAATCCCAAAGAAGTATATAAAGTGTATTTTAGAATCCTTTTCTTTGCTGTCTTGTATAAAACTCATTCTTTTGTAATACACGTCTAACTCTCCAACTTGATGGAGAATTCCAAGGTCACGGTCTACAACTCCTCCATCTGCTTGCTCCTCCTCTGTCTCATCCAGCTAAGTGCACAGTAAATACTTTCTGACTGGTTATCTGGACTTCTCTCCCACGAAGGTCCCAAGCAGCAGGAGTAAAATAGGATGTCTATTACTATCTTTCTGAGATCCTTGCTCCATGCTAGTTGACAGAGGCAGCAATAGGTATTTGATTTCACAATACTTTAGAGTGGCATGGATGTTACTAGGTGCCTAGGAGCAAGGGGAAAGTGGAAAGGTCTGGCAGCCACTTTAATGGAGCAAACAGGCAAAGAGCAGATGGACACACAAATAAGCATGCAGGAAAACTATGCCCAAGGCAGTGGAGAAGTAGATACCTGGGGCCGGCTGCGCTTGAATTTCTCTTTCAGCTTACCCTGTTAAGAGCCCATGGAATGGAAAGGCCAATGAGCAGGATCCAAGGATATAAGGAGTGGGAAGGAGGGGTGAGTGTTTCCTAAACCCCTGGATGTCTCTTGTCTCTCTGGCTTGCCTCTCTCTCTGGTTCCTCCTGCCTCTATTTTTCTAAATCTGACTCCAGCTCTTATATGTCCACATCCCTATCATTTATTGGGTTGTCCAACCTCCCTAAACTAAACTATAGCATCTCTATGCCAATACCATTCAGGTTCCTTCATCTCACAGAATCTAAGTAGCTTCTATCCTTTTGGACCTCAGAACTTTCATGCCTATGCCCCTCAGACCTGAATGCCACAATGAACTTTTCTACTACTCCCACGAGAAGTGCTGGATCCAAAGCTATCAAGAGCCACCTTGAGGAGTTCTGGTTCATCTATGGTCATTGCTTAGGCCACAAAAGGTAGCCCACCTCAAGTATGGTTCCAGTCAAGATGACTATATACAGTCACCTAAATTAGCACATTTCTAATCCACGCCCATGTTCTAAGGTTCCCCTGTGCCTGTCAAAATATCCCAACCATCATAGGAATCTCCTTCACAACCTCTTATGAGTTCTTGAGGTCCAAACACCTTTCCCTCATATTCAAGGTCAAAGTTCCTTGCTCCAACCCAGCCCTGCCAGAGCATTCTTAGGGCTGCTCCCAGAGCCTCAGCATTATGATAAGGAAGCAAAAGAAGACTTTAAGTTAACTTCTTGGTCAGGAAGTGGGAAGATTTGACCCCTGAGAGGTATACCAGAACCATACTCACCTGGATATCTGGGCATGGCCTCTTAACTGGGGGAGATTGGCAGGAGGACTCACTCATGCCAAGCTCTGCTCGCCCCAAGTGCTTGACCACAATGCAGCATCTCACTGTGAAACCCCTGGAGAAAAGAAAAGCCTGAAGTGGTAGTCTGATAGGCTCAAAAGGGAAGTAGGCAATATCCACATCTGTTCTTCTGGTGGGAATAGACAAAGGAAAGCTGGCACTGGGGAAAGGCCCAGTTAACCCAGGGCAATAGCCAATAGGCCAGCACACTTACTTCTCCCGACACTTCTCCAGGGACTCGTCAGCCAGCTCCTTCAGGTTTACAAGTTTTTCCCCCCTGTAGAAGGCATCTTTGGGGAGCAATAGACATTCCAGGGCTTAGTAGGAACCATTCTCCCCAGAGGGCACAATGTTCACAGGGCCCTTCCTCAATGGGCCTCTTGACTATGGCTCTTGTAGCTGATTTAGGCTGACAGAGGATTAGCCAAGACGGGACTTGGAGAGGAGGGGCAGGCAGTCCTTCCCTCTATCTGAAGCAGTCCCTAACCGAAAGCTGACTGGAGACTAAGACTCAAGGTGGGGTCTGGAGAAAAAGTGAGAAAATCAATCACCTGCAGTGATGAGGAGGCTGCACCTGGAATCCATTATCCGTTCACACAGGGACTCTGCAGAGAAGCCTGCAAACTAGGGAAGGAAAGAAAAACCAAAGGAGAGAGGGACATTCCAGGGATTAAGTGAAGAAGGAAACAAGTTGTTCTTGAAATACTTAGAATCTCTAAGCCAGGGTCCTAGGAGAAACTGAGTAACTGATGTAGACCTATGACATAAGCACACTAAGCCTCTTTGTTATTTAAGATCCCCCATCATCCAGTCCCAACCTGCTTCTCCAGTGCATGTCCTCAAACCCCCCCTCCTTTTTTACCAGCTCAAACTCCTACCACAATGGAATGCAAAGCCCCAAGGCGGGCACAGGCCAGCATGGCTACCACAACCTCCAAGATTATGGGCATGTAGATGGCCACCCGATCACCCTTCTGAATGCCTGCAGGTGAAAGACACAGAACATTGACAATGAGCCTTCCTGCTGCTACTTCCTGCTCTCACCCATCCAGCTGGCCCTTCTCCCGGTTAACTTTCTCTGTTCCCCTGTTACCAAATTTCTTCCATTTATTTTTCTCTTCCCACACATTCAGATCCCAATGCCAAGTCCTTCAGCCCCTTTCTACACCCTCACACTCACCCTGTTTACGGAGAATGTTGCTGAACTGACACACTTGGACCAGAAGTTCACGGTATGTGATCTGGGTGGTCTCTCCTGGCTCATTACCCTCCCTGAGATATACCAGAAAGAACCAATGATTAGGGGTGCAAACTACAACCTCAGACCAGAGACAGAAACATTTAAAAAATCCACCTAGCAACACCAATGCCTGGGCCTGTGAGGGTAACTCATCTCCCACCACACCATGAGCTGACTAGACAGACAATGTACTTTGGCTTTAAAGAATACTTTGTACATATGGTGAGTGCCATTGCAAAGTGTACTGTCCATCTCTGAGCCTCATTTTTTTTTATGGTGATAAAATGTAGTGATGGTCTCTTCATATGTTAAGAAAAATTAGTATCACAGATGTGTCTTTCTGATGATGTATCAAAATTATATCAGTGTTATTTAAAGTACGGTGTCCAACAGAGTAGGAACTCCACTGTACCTAGGAAATCTGGTAAAATGTAGATTTCTAGATCTCAACTCAGACTTCCTGAATCAGAACCACAAGGTCCAAGAATCTGGTTTTGTGTGTGTGTGTGTGGTGCCTGGGATTGAACTCATGACCTTGCGTTTGCCAAGCAGGCACTTAGAATCTGGTTTTTTATCACAAGTCAGTTACAAAAATTAGTAGGTAATTCAAATGTGCATCTAACGTTTGAAAATCATTACCTTTTGGCTGGAGATATGCTCAGTGGTAGAACACATATCTAACACATACAAGGCCCTGGGGTTCAATCCCACCCATACCAAAAAGGAGGGGAAAAAAATCATAAAAAACTTCTATATTCTATCAGATGATTTCTGTTTCCCTCCTCCCTAGCTTTGACCAAGTCAAGCAGAATGATATAATAATGAGTGACTGAGGAGAAATACTTTCTAAAAACACACATTCTTAAGCCAAGTATGCCTGAAATTGCAGCACTCAGGAGTTCAAGCAGGAGGATCACCATGACTTGAAGGCTAGCCTGGGCTACAAAGTAAGTTGAAGGCCAGCCTGAACTACAGTGAGACCCTATCTCAACAATTCAAAACAAAGAAAATATACATTCTTAAGAAGCTATCTTGACTATATGCAAAGATTTAGGTATAAAAATGTTTCACTCCAGAGCTGGGGCTGTAGCTCAGTGATAGAGTGCTTGCCTAGTATGCACAAGGCCCTGAGTTCAATCCTCAGTACCACACACACACACACACACAAAAGTTTCATTCCATGTTTTTTCTGATTTTGATTATAAAAATATGTACATATGCATTTATGTATATTTTCATTTTCTACACAAATAATGGCATATGATACACATTACTATTTATCATGTTTTCATGTTTTGTTTTGTTTTGTTTTGTTTTGCTACTGGGGATCAAACTCAAACCTTACACTTGCTAGGCAGGCACTGTGCCTCTGAGCTATATCCCTGAACTTTTTTTTTTTTCAATCATGTTTTTAATTGAGTATTATATATTCAATAAGATGCAAGAATCTTAAGTGTAGAGTTCAATAATTTGCTTCTTAAAATTTAACAATATACCTTGATATTCTCAATCAAAACTAAAAGAGCTCAATCTCTTTGTCCTCTATTTTTTTAAACCTAATTTTTTAAAACCATAAATGCTTCAAGAATATTAAATTGGGGGCCAGGGATATAGCTCAGCAGCAAAGCGCCTGCCTGACAAGCACAAGGTCATGAGTTCAATCCTCAGTACTAAAAAAAAAAAGAAAAAAGAATATTAAATTGAAGAAGTTTGAACAGCAAATAAATATATGGAAAAAAATGTTCAAATCATTGGTCATCCAAGAGATGCAAATTAAAACAACACTGAGATTCTATATCACCCCAGAAAGAATGGTTATTATCAAGAAATTCCTCAAAAAAAACTAGGACTAAAGGTCCCATTGGACCCGCTATTCCCTTTGTGAGTATCTTCCTAAAAGAATTAAAAACATCATACCATAACAATATATCCACTCCCATGTTTATAGCAGCACAGTTCGTGATAACCAAATCTTAGAAACAGTCCAAATGTCCATCAACTGATGAATGGATAAAGAAGATGTGTTTCTTTTATACAATGGAGTACTACTCTGTCATAAATGAAAGGCTTGAGATATTCCTAGGTAAATGAGACCTTGAGAACATACTGTTAAGTGAAATAAATCAGACACATGTGTGTAAATACCACATTGTTTCTCTGGTATAAGAAACTGAAAGTGTAAATAAGAACCAAAATGTATATTAGGTTTTGTGAAATAGGAAGAAAATGTTAAAATGAGGAAGGGAACAAGAGAGGGGGAAAGGGGAAAGGATAGAAGCGAAAAGTAAAAAAAAAAAAAAAAAAGGGGACTAGAAGGAAAAAATGGAAACAAACCTTTTGTATATGGTGAGGAGAGGAGAATGGAAAGAAAAGAATCATTATATCATGTACAGTACAAATTCTCTATGTGTGATCATTACGTATATCTAAACCAATAAAAGCTGACTGAAGAAAAAAAGAATATTAACTTACTTTTAAGTGTGTTTGAAAGATGAATTATTGGGTCAAAAGATATGTCCATTTTAAATACTAATAAATATTAGGCATCGACTATTTCAGATAAGAGGGTCAGGAAAGGATTCTCTCTGGAATGATAATACTTCAGCTAACACCCACATAATATGTAGTAGATAACCATATTAATTTTGGGGAAGCATATTCTAGACAGAAAGAGCATCAAATGGAAATATCAAAAAGGAATCCAGTGTGGATACAGTACAATGAACAAGAAGTTGGATAAGCATGAAAAACAGGGTTTGGGGGTTTAGCTCAACCACCATAAGCACCTGCCTGGCAAGCGTAAGGCTGTGAGTTCAATTCCTGATACCAAAAAGAAAAAAAAAAATGAAAAACAGACAGCAGCTGAATCGTGCAGGATCTTGCAGTGGTAAGAAGTCTGAATTTTATTTGATTTCTTCCTGGCTTCCCTTATGCACAAAGCTTAAGCCCACCCCCACACTTTTGATAATGTCATTGCCTCTGCTCAGAGTGATACTCTTTCTCTTTCAGACACACACCACACAGCCTCCCCTCAGTACTAGAGGCCGTTGTGTTCCTTCTCCTTCCTTACTACCCAGAGTACTTAGGAAGGAGGAAACTGAAACCTAGAGAGATGTAGTAACCAGCCAAGGTCACACAATAATAAGTGGCAGAGCCAAGAATAGATCCTCAAGTCTTCTGATTTCAAGTCAGTACTCTTTCTCTCATAGTGAAGGATAAGGACTGGCAGGGAACCCGGGTCTTTTCTTACACAGAAGATTATCAGCCTCTTTCCAGCTTCTGCTTGATGAGTCAGTTTCTATCCTCTCCTTGGCTTTAACTCTCCTAAAGCTAAGGGGAGCCAAGCACAAAGAGCTTACTAAAGTAGGAAGGAACTAGAAGAGAGGAAGCTGGTAAATGGCCTTGAATACCAGAGGCAGAAAAGCCATTTCCTTAATGGGCCCACTGGCAAATGCTACAGGAACTTCAGAACATCTCTAGTTACAGCTGAACACTGATGTATGTCCCCATGCTTGAGTGTCCACATGTGTAGCACATACCAGGCCACCCATGTGTAGTCACTTGCATAAAATCATGTATACTAATATACAACCACTATAGGCACAAACCTGCTCATTTGCACACAAGCATAAAAATGTGAACCCAGAACTTAGACCCACCTGCAAATACATGTACCACGTTTACATACACACCTATGTGTACACCTTGTCTTTTCATAAACTATGTATCAAATCATTGTTTTATTTTTTTCATACTGGAAATTATTTACTTGAATATTATCATGTCTTTCATTGGAATATAAACTCTGTGATAGCTGGGGATTTAGCTCAGTGGCTTAAGCACCTGCCTAGCAAGCACAAGGTCATGAGTTCAATCCCCAGTACCAAAAAATAAAAATAAAAAATAAAATAAACTCTATGATAATAGAGACCTTAATTTTTTTTTTTTTTTTGTATCAGGGATCGAACTCACAACCTCACACTTGCCAGGCAGGTGCTGTGCCACTGAGCTAAATCCCCAGCTCCCACCTGATCTATCTGGTTCACTGCTGTATCCTTAACACCTAGATCTGAGCCTGGTATACAGAAGGTGAATAGGAACAGATAAGCACAACCAACATAAGTACAGCTTCCTTGAGCCCACTTCTAAACACACACACACACACACACACACACATGTTCATTCCTTTCCCTGGCTATGGGCTCAAGTTATACATTATTAATATAGATACCTTATTTATTCCAGTGTCTTCTTTCTCTGATATATACACCAGGCCAAGGCCCCTGGCTGGTGGAGGGGGGCAGGGTACTTGCTGGCTAACTGCAAGATCACAAGCCCTTTAAGATGTTCTTAACATAACATTTAATTTGGTCCCTAACTCTAAGAAACTATTAGTTATGCTTGGGGTCACAGAGTCAATTGTCAAAAACATGCACAAGGACTAAGATCAGGTTTCTTTCCACAACATTAGCTCAGAAATTAACAGAGTCCAGGGAGGTAATGTAAATAAGTAAAGTGGGTTATAGGAAGAAATAATTATTTTTATCTTTTTATTAATTAGTTTATTGGTACAATGTAGGTATACATATTGATCGCATTCATCAGAGAATTTGTACCTGTACCTAATGATATACCTTCTTTTTTTTCCCCATTTCCCTACTTTCCCTTCAACCCTTCTTCCCCTATTTATAAAAGCTTTGTTTTCCCTCTTGAAGGTAACAATATGCAATATTACAACCACTGTCAAATTCCTATCATCTTATTTTGTATACCTATACTGTTATTCTATTTGGCTTCTTCTTGTTGTTTGTACTGCTTTTTTCTTTTTCTTTTCTGTGTTTTTTTAATCTCAAATAAAAAAAAAAACCAAAAAAACAAAAGCTTCATTTTCATTTTTTCCTTCTTTTCTCATTTTTTTCTTTTCTTTCTTTTCTCCTAAACTCTCCCTGGTTCTCCTTCAAATGTGAACTTTTTTTCCCTATTTCACAGTATCTATTATACATTTTAGTCCTTATTTACATTTTCAGAGAAACTATACAGTATTTACACATGTGTCCAATTTATTTCACTTAAGAATATGGTCTCAACCATACACTGGCTCACAGAACATGCTTAAGTAAATGTAAAGGAATTGAAATTATCTCATGCATACTATTAGATCACAGTGCAATAAATTTGGAAATCCATGCCAAAGGAAACCACAAGAATGTCATTAACACATGGAAATTAAATAGCACCCTACTGAACAACCAATGTGTCACAGATGAAATTAAAGAAGACATTAGATAGTTTTTACAGTTGAATGATAATGACAATACAACATACTGGAACTTGTGGGACACAATGAAAGCAGTATTAAGAGGGAAATTTATAGCAGTAAATACCCATATCAGGAAAACAAAGCAAAGGCACATAAACAACTTAATGTTGAACCTCAAACTCCTAGAAAAAGAAGAGCAAGCTAAGCCAAAAGCTCACATGAGGGAGGACATTATAAAGATCAGAGAAGAAATTAACATATTGGAGACTAAAAAAAAAATACAAAGAACAAATCAAAGAGTTGGTTCTTTGAAAGATTAAATAAAATTAACAAAGCCTTAGCCAACCTTATCAAAAAAAGAAAAGACTCAAATCCATGTAATTGGCAATAAAAAGGGTAAAATCACAACAGACCCTGCAGAAATCCAGAAGATCATCTATATGTACTTTGAAAACTTGTATTCGAATAAGATGGAAAATACAGGGGCTGGGGATTTAGCTCAGCAGCATAAGCGCCTGCCTTGCAAGGACGCGACGCGGTCGTGAGTTCGATCCCCGGTATTGATTAAAAACAAAAAATAAGAAATGGACAGATTCCTAGATACATATGAATTACAAAAGCTGAATCAAGAATATATAAAAATCCTAAATAACTCAATATCAGTAAATGAAATCAAAGATGTAATTTAAAAACCTACCAACAAAGAAAAGGCCAGGCCTTGACAGATTCACTGCTGAATTCTACAAGAAGTTTAGTGAAGACCTAACACCACTACTTCTCAAACTCTTTAATGAAACTGAAAGAGAAGAAATACTTCCAAATTCATTCCTGGAAGCAAGCATTACCCTGATACCGAAACCAGAGAAGGACCCAATTGGCATGTAAGAAAGAGAATTACATGCCAATTTCCCTAATGAATATTGATACAAAAATCCTCAATAAGATACTGGCAAACAGACTGCAGCAAATCATCAAGAAGATTATACACCATGATGAAATGGGATTCATCCCATGGAAGCAGATTCAATATACATAAATCCATAAATGCAATATGCCATATTAACAGAGCCAAGGACAAAAATCATATGAGCATCTCAACAGATGCAGAAAAAGGTTCTGACAAAGTCCAGCACCCACTCAATGGTAAAAATCCTACAGAAAATTGGAATAAATGGTCTTTATCTCAATCAGATAAAAGCCATCTATGACAAACCAACAGCCAACATCACACTGAATAGACAAAAACTGAAAGCTTTCATTCTAAAATCAGGAACAAGACAAGGATGTTGACTATCTCCACTCTTATTATTCAACATAGTCCTGGAAACTTTAGTTGAAGCAATTAGACAAGAGAAAGAAATAAAATGAATAAAGATAGAAAAAGAAGTTAAACTATCGTTATTTGCAGATAACATGATACTCTACATAGAAGACCCCAAAAGACTACTAGATTTAATAAGCAAATTCAGTAGCATAGCTGGATAGAAAGTCAATACTCAAAAATTAATAGCCTTCCTGTACACAAATAACAAATTCACTGAGAGAGAAATCAGGGAAATAATCTTTTAGAATATCATCCAAAAAATGAAATACTTAGGAATTAATCTAATGAAAGATGTAAAAGACTTCTACATTGAAAAATATAGTACTCTGAAAAAAGGAGATTGAAGAGCATATTAGAAAATGGAGAGATAGCCCACGCTCTTGGGTAGGAAGAACCAATATAGTGAAAATGGCTATTCTTCCGAAACTGTTGAGCAGATTCAATGCAATCCCAATCAAAATTTCAATAGCATATCTCACAAAATTAGAGAAAACAATTCTAAAATTTATCTGGAATCAGAAGAGACCTAGAATAGCAAAGGCAATCCTGCACAACAAAGACAAGACAGGGGGCATCACAATCCCTGACTTGAAATTATACTATAAAGCTATAGTAATAGTGTGGTGGTGCACTCCTGTAATCCTAGCACTTGGGAGGCTGAGGTAGGAGAATCGTTGTGAGTTCGAGACCAGCCTGGGCTACAAAGTGAGCCCAAGGCCAGGCTGAACCACATAGCATCTATGCTGATGGTTTTGAGAAAACTTCTGCCATCTAGCAGCATGCCACTCTTCCTTGTATCAATGGTTATGATGTGATTATTCAAGCCCAGTCTGGGACTAGGAAAATGGCCACATATTGATTCTGCAAAAGATTGAGTTAGACCTAAAGGCTACCCAGGCTTTGGTTCTGGCTCCCACTGGAGAATTAGCTCAGCAGATACAAAAGGTAGTCATAGCATTAGGAGATTACATGGGTGCCTCATGTCATGCCTGTAATGGGGGTACCAATGTGTGTGCTGAGGTACAGAAACTGCAGATGGAAGCCATTGTAGGAACCCTGGCTGCAAGTTTGATACACTTAACTGGAGATACTTGTCTCCCAAATACATCAAGATGTTTGTGTTAGACAAAGCTGATGAAATATTGAGCCATGGATTCAAGGATCAGATTTATGATATATTCCAAAAATTCAACAGCAACACCCAGGTAGTTTTGCTGTCAGCTACAATGCCTTTTGATGTGCTAGAGGTGACCAAGAAGTTCATGAGGGACCCTATTCGGATTCTCATCAAGAAAGAAGAGTTGACCCTGGAGGGTATCAATTCTACATCAACATGGAACAAGAGGAATGGAAGCTGGACACATTGTGTGACTTGTATGAGACCCCTGACCATCATCCAGGCAGTTATCTTCATTAATACCCGAAGGGAGGTTGATTGGCTTACTGAGAAGATGCCCGAGATTTCAGTCTCTGCCATGGCATGGAGATATGGATCAAAAGGACCAAGATGTGATCATGAGGGAGTTCTGGTCTGTTTCAGCAGAGTATTGATTACCACTGATTTGCTGGCCAGACGCTTTGATGTGCAGCAGGCTTCTTTAGTCATCAACTATAATCTTCTCACAAACAGGGAAAACTATATCCACAGAATCGGTAGAGGAGGCAGATTTGGCCATAAGGGTGTGGCTATTAACATGGTGACAGAAGAAGACAAAAGGACTCTTCCAGACTGCGAGACTTTCCGTAATGCCTCCATTGATGGCCCCTCAATGTTGCTGACTTCATCTGAGAAGGGCTGTTCTGCTGTCTAGCCCCAACCAGAGTTCAACCTTTTGGGGGCTGAGGAGCAGTTGGAGCAGGAAGGGAATGGAGTCAAGGGATGGGCATCTTGTCAAGCTTTTTTTTTTTTCTTTTCCTTTGAATAAATGTCACTTTTTTTTTTTTTTTGTCTTTTTGAGACAGGGTCTGGCTATGCAGTTCAGGCTGGCCTTGAGCTCACTTTGTAGCCCAGGCTGATCTCGAACTCACAACGATCCTCCTGCCTCAGCCTCCCGCGTGCTAGGATTACAGGCATGAGCCACCACACCCGGCTTAAATTCACTTTTTGAGGCAAAAATAAAAATAGAATGAAAAGATAATGTAGAACAGTTCTATGATCCATAAAGTACTACACAAATGTGAGGCTCTCTGATGTAATCTATCTTAGAGTCATTTTCCCTTTCACCAAAGGAGCATGGAGTAGAAGCAAACTACCTTGACAAATTAGCCGCCTAATGTTCCCTCTGGGTATTTCTGTACTAGCTGCAGTGAAAGAGAAAGATGAAAAAGTAGGTAAATGGAGACATACCCCAAAACTGACTGAATCACAAATCACTTAGAGTGCTAAAAGAAGATGGGCCTTGTGAGATTTACCACTCTTACTTATTTACAAACGAGAAATGGGAAATGATGGCCTCAGGGTTACTCAGGACATTACTAGCAACATTATTCTGTAGCAGTGTTGTCCAGTAGGGTAGTCACTAGCCACATGTAACAAATGAACACTTGAAATGTTTTTGAATTTTTAAACTTTCTTTTAATTACTTTATAAATCAATAATCAAATGTGCCTAATGGCTACCATATTGAACAGTACTGTTATAAGGTTAAATGTATTAAGTTCAGGGCATTCTTCTCCTAAATGACTTTGCCTCCAAAAAAGGAGATGCTTGTTTCCAAAGTCAGAAAACAAGGTATAAAGAAGAAAATCAAAGTTCAAGAGCCAGATGGGTGGAGTTGGACATGTCTCTGAGCTTAGCACTCTGGAAGCTGAAGCAAGAGGACTACAAATTAAAGCCTAGGCTAGGCAACTTACTGACTCAATAAGACCCTGTTTCAGATAAAGGCTAGGAACATAGCTCAGTGAGAAAGTCCTCAGTTCAATCCCCAGTACTGAAACAAACAAATAAATAAAAGTGCCGGACAGTTGGGTGTAGTGGTACATACCTGTTATCCCAGGACTTGGGAGGCAGAGGCAGGAGGATTGCCATGAGTTTAAGGCCAGCCTGAGCTACACAAGGAGACTTTGTCTCAAAAAAAAAAAAAAGTGCAAGAACCATGAAAACTGGGGTGTTATAAGACTATCAAGAATGAACTTGTAGTGTAGTTATCAGAAATTCATCATTCTTCTTGGTTCCTCTCTCATTTTTATAAAAAATGTTCCTGTTCAAAACACTATAGATTCCTGGTTTCTAGTGATATCCAGCTTGAAGATCTTAATGCAGTTTCATCCAATTCTGTATTTAAATCAACTGTCATCCTATTTCTTAGAACTAGAAGGACTGTCCACTAACTATAAAACTGATGAAACTAGAGTAAAAAGTCTTAATTAGCAGTCCATTTATTCAATGCCTAAACACAGAGCTTTGATCCTTTTTGTTCCTTCTCCCTGGTTTAGAAAGCCAGTTCTGCACCAGTCTTCCAAAGGCAGGTATGATTAAGGAAATACAAATCAAAACCACAGTGATAGCCCACTTCACACTAACTAGGATGGCTGTAATCACACAGACATATAACAAGTTGGTAATTATGTAGAGAAATTAGAAACCTCATATTTTGCAAATAGGAATATAAAATGGTTCAGCCACTTTGGAAAACAGTCTGGTAATTTCTTAAAAAAATAATAGCTGGTATGGTGATGCATTCCTGTAATTCTACCACTTGGGAGGCTAAGGCAGGAGAATCATGAGTTCAATCAGTCTGGATTATACTGTATAGGGAGTTCAAGACCAGCATGGACTACATAGTAGACTACAAAGAAGAAAGAAACAAAGAAAGAGAGAAAAAAATATAGTTACCATGTGACTCAGTATATACTACTAATTACTCATTCAAGAAAATGCAAAGTATGCATTTATATAAAAATTTGTATACAAATGTTCATATCAGAATTATTCATGATATCAAAAAAGTATAAACAACTCAAATGTATGTCAGTTGGTATACAAGTAAAAATATAGTATATTTACTCAATGAAATATTATCCATAAAAAAAGGATGAAGACCTGATATGTGATGCTACAATAAAGTAGATGAACATTGAAAACATTATACTATGTGAAAGAAACTAGACACAAAAGACTGTATTATATGACTCTACTTACATAAAATGTCCAGAATTGGCTGGGCATGGTAATCCCAGAACTCCAGAGAGGCTGAGGCAGGAGGATTACTATGAGTTGAAGGCCACTCTGGGCTCATAGTCATTTCAAGGTCAGGCTAAACTACAAAGTGAGACTTTGTCTCAAAAAACAAGAAAAGCAAAGAACCACCCACAAAATGTCCAGAATCATCAGAGCCATAGAGCCAGCAGTAGATTAGTGGTTGTCAAGCACTAAAGTGGAGAAAGTTGGGAGGAAATGAGGAATGACTGCAAATGAGGAGGTATCTTTTGGGGTAGTAAAATGTTCTAAAGTTGATTGCAGTAATAGCTATACACCTTTATGAGTATATTAAAAACCACTGACGTGTACACATAAATTACCAAGTTATTTGGTGTCTTGGTTGTTTTTCTCTCATTGCTGAAACAAAATACCTGACACCCAAAACGAAGGAAGGAAAGGTTTATTTAGCTTATAATTTTTGGAGGTTTCAGTCCAGAATCAGCTGACTCCAAGTCATGATGGCATGGCTGAGGGTAACATGGTGGCTGTAGCAGATACCAGAAGCAACAAGAGCAAAAGAGGCAAAACACACCTCCCTTATAATGTATGCTGGCACCTGCCCCTGAGCAGGTGCAGCACTCATACTACCAATCCCAGCACTAAATAACAAACCAATCACAAACACTAGACCCATCCACCTCAATGACTGCATGAGGTTTTGGGAGGACACCCAGACACAAACCACAACATTTGGTATATATTATATCTCAATAAAAATGTTGATTTTGATTGGAATTTCAATAAACACATAGATTAATTTGGAAAAAACAGACATTTTTATAAGTCTTCCTTTGCAGAAAGAGTGTAACCATTTATCAGAAAGATTTAGCACTGGGGTAGGGGTGTAGCTTAATGCTACAGTATTTTCCTAGTGTCAGTAAGGTCTTGGTTTAATTTTCAGGGAGGAAGGAAGGCAGGGAGGAACAGAGAGAGAAAGGAAAGAAGGAAGGGAAAAAGGAAGACTTGGCACTATTTATTCTTGCCTAATGACATACTGGTATTTTCCCTCCAGCTGTTTCACGGGATATTGAATTTCCTAATAGCAGGCAAAATATCTTTTTATCTGTTTCCTCCTCAGTGTCTAATACAAAGTTTAATATATAGTGGGTACTAAATGCATAACTGTGAAGTCAATAGATAAAACAATGAATGAACAAGCTTATCCAGGCTGATCAGAGAAAATATGAGAGGAAGTAGGGAATAAAAGAGAACCTAGACAAAGAAGATAGATGATAGCCAGGCAGAGGAAACAGTAGACATAAAAAAGGCATACAACTTCTGGGATGAAATTCAAAGTTGTGTCAAGAAGAGTTTTCTTGGTCCCTTATAGTGGGCTCAGTTCTGGACGCTGTCCCATGAGAGAGACTGGAAGACATCCCTGGAGCTGAGGTTCAAAATATGGGACTCCTGCCCTGTAGTCCATGCTATTATTAGACCCTATCTAACTTGCCAGCTATTTTTAGGCCTTGATCCAGAGACTTGTGCCTCTTCCCCTTGGCCAAACTAACATTGGTGCCAGTTGAACTCTGCACCTCTTCTCTGTTGAGAGACAGAACCCAGAATAGTACAGAAGGCAACCCTTTTCTCACTACCTACTTGCCTTCTTACAGGAGAAAAACCATACTTGTTTCTACCAGACCATGATGCACGATGGCCGTAAGCATAACAAGTGAATGAAGACAGCTCACTCAAATCCTTTATTATCACAGCACTTGGAATTCTGCCTAAAAGAATATTCCTAAAGAGGAAAGAAATGTGGGAAAAATAGCCAGTACCACATTTTATATGTTCATAAGGTCCTTTAGATAGGCAAATGCAAGAAAAATTTTTATTACCATGGCTCTCTATAATTTAGGTAAATAGCATAATTTAAACTATTAGTCCTCAATATTCTTATTTTTGTGGGTACATGAGCAACAAACTTGTACAAGAATAAATATCTTGACCTTCAACTTACATGTATAATCTTGCCTAACACTGATCCATTAGGAAATACAGAGTTAGTTCCTCTTTCCCACTTACCCTTCCACCATGTTATAAAGAATATAATGTTCAGCTCTGGTAAGTGGCTGTAGCCTGGCAAGCCACAGCCGCCCCAGGGCGAGAACCATCAGCATTTCCTAAGATCCGCACCATCTTGGAACTTGGGGCGCTGGGAAAACAAGCAGTCAGCTCGTCACTCTGGTAAGTGCCTGTGAGCCTACCAGCACGGGGGCTAAGAATCAAACATCCATCCTACCCCCTACCCCCCAGCAAGTGAGAGCCAGAGATCTGAGCATCTCTTGGGAGTTTGACTATATACAATACAGCAAATAAGGTGGATTTCCTTCTGCCATCTCTTTGAAGGCAAATATTTTTATCACTGTTTTGCTCTGTTCTGATTAATGATATTGCTCTATTCAATATTCCGTTTTCATAAGTTTGGTATTTCCTTCGATTTTGTTGTACCTGATTGAAGGAAAACATATTGATTGAAGAAGAAAATGAGATATATTATTGTACCTATTGCTGTTATGCCGGTAACCTGCTGTGAAGTTATGTACCAATTTCACTACACTGTCTCAATTGGCTTTGTCCCATCTTGTTCTGCTGTATTTTACTACCTTCAAAATAAAATAAAATAAAAAGACAAATGCAAAAAAAAAAAAAATATATATATATATATATATATATATATATATATATATATATATATATATATATATAGTGTTTTCTTTTACTCCAAACTTATTATGAGGGGAGAGGCGAACCCAAAACCCAAAAGCTAAGCATGCACTCCACCACTGGTATACACATTCAGCCCCTAAGTCATTATTTTTCTGTGGTATTCTACCTACACATCAGAATTGTCTGAGGAGGTTAAAAAAATACAAGGCGGACGTTTTTGTTTTCTGGAGATTCTGATTCAATAGAATGAGGTGGGGTCATACACTTCTAACAAGATTCTCAGTTACTTATTTATGCACATTAAAAGGTAGAAACTCCAGATTCTAAATATGGAGTCATCAGAATTAGATTTATTGTTTGCCCCATTTCAATGTATGAATTTGTACAAACTGAGCTTCAATTTCCTTCTCCGTAAAAAAAAGTGAGAGGAGCAGGTAGGTTGGTATTACACTCTAATATAACTTAAGGGTTTTTCTGTTTTATTTTGTTGGTTTGTTTTCTTTTTTGGTATCGGGACTCAAATTGACAACCTCAGCCTTGCCAGACAGGTGAAGTTAAGGCTTTTTGATTCCATTTGTCTCTACATCTTCAGGAGAATGGGGTCCTCAAAAACAGTTTCAAAGAAAAGAATGAGACACATAGAGTCAGAGTGTGGAACCTGTATAATGGAATTCAGAGTCATGTCAAGAAGAGCTTCTTGAATCCCTACACTGAGCTCTGTCATTCCTGGACTCTACTATGGAAGACTGCAACTGAGATTCAAGATTTAGAACTCATAAAATCCCATACTTACTTATATAGAGAAGAGACTAAAAGCAAGAAAGAACAAACTTACCTCAAGTAGAAATCAAAGAAAAGTAATGAAACCTGCTGTGTCTGCCACACATGGTAAGTGAACACTGATACAGCTAATTCTTCACTTAAAGACAGTATAAAACAGTTCTACAGGACATTCACATATCTGATCCTCACAATACTTTAGCAATAGGTTTAATGCCATATAAGAGATTAAAGGCAAATTTGTAACTAGGTCTCAGAAGTTTGTTTTACTACCCAAAAGAACATAGAGAAGTCTCCCTCCTAAAAAATCTCTGGAAGAACTATGAGTAACAGAAGAAGAGATTCCCATCCACATTTACTGTCAGACTATGGCCAAGACCACAGCTACCACGATCTCTTCAATCTCCTGACAACTTCCTGAAAGATCCAAAACTTCAAGTAAAGAAGCTCTCCTATGTCTATCTTCATAGTTTTTGTATCACTCGTCACAGGAACGCCTGTACACCCATTTGCTCCTGGAGACTTGTTCCCCAACTCCTTTAAAGTACAGAAAAGCATATTGTTTCCAACATTGCATACCTAAATAAAATTGCAGTTCACAAGCAAAATCTTTACTTCATAAGATTGAGAGCTTCCCTTAGGGCAAGAAGATTTCTCCTATTTAATGCCATATTCTAAACACTTACTATAGTGCCTAACACATATCCATAAATATTTATAAAAATGTAAAACTTGCTGTTGGAAGTTAGTGGATTATCTATAGGGAATGCTATCCATACAAATAAAATTAGATTTCTGTCAGTTGGTTCCATGTCATGTAAAAGTAACTGGATAAATTTTCACCATATCTGAATGTCACATTTAAAATTCTCTAATTTTAAACAACAAACAAACAAACAGGCTGGCATACTGGCTCATGCTGTAATCCCAGCACTTGAGAGGTGGAGGCAGGAGGATTGTTGCAGGTTTGAAGCAGCCTAAGTGAATTCAAAGACAGCCAGTTCAAGGGAAAGACCCTGTCTCACAAAACAACAACAATATATATATATATATATATATATATATATATATATATATATACACACACACACACACACACATATATATGCATATATACATATAGCTATACAAGTATTATTTTGTAAAATTTAAAAGTGGCAACAATTTGGTACCTGTTAAAATGTTTATAAAAATTTTTAATTAATTATTATTTTTATCTGTTTGTTTTTTTGGATACAGGGTCTCTCTATGTAGTTCAAGCTGGCTTTGAGCTCACTATATAGCCCAGGTTAGCTTCAAACTTGCAGCAATCCTCCTGCCTCATCCTACTGAGTGTTGGGATTATAGACCCACCCCACCCAGCTTTGTTTATGAAATTTAAAAATATATATTGACTACAGTATAAAATAAATATCAAAAAATAAAACAATTTTACAAATTAAAAAAATAAAATAGCAACCAATTCACTTTAGTACTTAAACTACATTTTGTTGGTTGTAAATCTGAAAAGATACAATATCAAAACCACGAAAGTCAAGTAAAGACTAAAGGATTATTCCAGATGAAGAAGATTAAAAATACACAACAACTGTATATTATGTGTGTGTGCTTTTTTCTGGGCCTTTTTTTTTTTGGGGGGGGGGGTACCAGGGATCAAACTCCGAGACCTCGACCTCGCACTTGCCAGTCAGGCACTTATGTCACTGAGCTAAATCCCTGGTCCTCTTCTGGGCCTTTTTACTATGAAGGACATTATTGGGACTGTTTGGCAAAACTGTAGTGGAGTCTAAGGATTACTTGGTAGTGATATATGATTTACTTATTTTGATAGTTATAGTTATAAGAAAGAATATTTTTACAAATATACACTAAAATGTTCGGGGATCTACAACTTAGCGACAAGTGAATGAGAAAAAAAAAGTTATTTGTCTTGCATTTGCAACTTTGTTTTATACATTTGAGAATTTTACTATTCTTATAGCAACAAGTCTTTTTAGTGTGTTTTATTCATCTTTCATCTCAGCTAATCTGTATGGAAATCTTTGAAGGTTGATGGAACAAAATTTGCTACCTCATTTGGAAGGTCAGGAAACTGAGGCTCAGAAGGATGTCATCACTTGCAGATCACAAAGCAATGAGGGCTCTGCTTACACAGCCCCAAGCTAAGTTTATTCTTTAAAATATGTACATGATCAAGAAAATGATCTTTTCAGAATGTAAATCTAATGTGTCACATCCCTACTTGAAAATCTTTAGTGTCTTCCTAGCACTTATCACCATTGAGATTTTACATCCCAGTGTATGAAATATAAATTCTTGATTCTTTCCTAAGAGCTTCTCCTCCCAGTACCTTCTCTGTCTCAGCTAATGGAAATTCCATGTTCTACTGTGCAGACAAAAACACCTTAAAAATAAAATTTATCAATAAATCCTATTGACTCTGCCTTCAAAATATTCAAAATCATTTTTCATGACCTCTACCATTATCTCTATTATCAAATCTTGTCTGAATTATTGTAAATTCCTTCTTACTGGCCCCCTTGCCATGGCCCCCAGAATTTTAGTATGCAGACTCAATATATACATATATTGTAGCTATTCAGTTAAAAAATTTGTCTACTGAATGGATAAATGAGTGTATCTCAGTAAAAAAAAAAAAGGATGTCATTTATTTCAACTTTGCACTATAATTTGTTTAGCATTATGAATTACAGTCAGCATTCCCCAAAGCTAAGCTGGAGTAAACTACTGGCTACACAGGTCACATACTGTCAAAGATAAGGTTTTAAAGGTAAAAGCACAATGTCTGGAACAAGGAATAGAAGTGTCTTCCTATCCAGAACAGGTTATATCAGATATATATCTGATCCTGGCCAAATCATTTCTATTTTCTGAGTCTCAAGTTCCTTATCTGTCAAGTGCTGTGAACCATACCCAGGTTCAAGAAACAAGGGAACAAATATGCAAGTACAGCTCATATGGCATTATTAAAATAAACAGAGGAATCTTAGGTATTACAAGAAACTGTGAGCTGTGAGTGGTAGAGTGTAGCTGCTAATAAGGCTAATATAATCTTAGATATGTAAAGTCAAAACAGGGCAATAGTACCCTGTACAAGGCAGGCCATAACTGAAATACACAATGTTAACTATTGATCAAATAGAGTATTCCAGAGAAGACTGGCATGGACTACAAAGGGATTGTTTAGGAAAACAATTATGTTAGGAACCTAAGACTATGTATTGAGTGACTGTGTTTTATCTCATCTATAAAACAAAAACACTGGACTATATTGGAGGTTTTTGGTTTTTTGAGACAGTGTCTTGTGACATGTTCCAGAGTGAGCATGAATTTGAGATCCTTTAGCCTCAACCTCCCCAGTGTTGGGATTACAGACTTGAGCCACGACTGGATATATCAGAGGTTTTCAAACTGAGTTTTGCAAGTCTCTAGAGATCCTACAGACAAATACCTCACAGACTACACCATGATAGAACAGTAAAGTCAATAGACTGTGGCTCTGGGCTTCTTATCCATGGTGTTACAAAGAATATTCCAATTATTCATCACAATCTGTCATGGAAACTGTGATTATTCTCATGTAATGATGAGAAAACAAAGCTTTAAAGAAGTGAGGTAACTTGCCCAACAAATGTTACAGTAGGGTTCAAATCAGAATGAACCAAAATCAGAACAATAATTTACAAGAGTTGCTAGAAGTAGAGATATTGTGATATAGTTCCTACTTTGTATATAGAAAGTGGATCAAAAGACCTCTCAGGATTGGAACTAAAGAGTGTCAAGTTCTTCAAGTTGTTAGGCATTGTAGATCTTTATCAGTATTCAGTCTTTCCTTAACCAAATCCAGGAAGAGGCAAGACCCTCAGCTCCAGGCCTTCTGCATTTACTTTTGTAAATGTGAATTGTTCTAAACCAAGAACCCATGATCCCACTGACCACTTACTGTCTTTGAAGGGAAGAAAGGCAATACATACCAGGTTCCTCCTCTTTCCCTAAGCTCTCCCAGTTGCCTTGTTACTTTAGTTTCTTATATTCATGACAGAAGTTCTGAAGGTCAGTGCCAAAAGTAATATTAAGTCTCCTGTCTACCTCTGAAAGTTTACAGGTGGGAAAAACAAGGCTCACAAAAGGATATTAACTAAACCCAATCTTCTCATTAAATGTTTACTGAACACACTGGTATAAGAGGTTGGCCCCAAAACAAACTCAAGTAGTTGACATGGAGCTCTGGACACTGGAAAAAGACTTCAAGACAAAGTTTTTATAGTTTATTTGCTTTTTGAGACAGAATCTTACTATGTAGTTCAGGTCATCCTTGAACTATGTAGCCCAGGCTGGTCTCAAACTCTGTGATCCTCCTGTCTCGGCCTCCTGAGTGCTGGGATTACAGGCATGTAAACTCCAGAACATGACCCTAGACAAGTAGCAGAGCTCCTGAATGACTCCATGGTTCTGGAATTCATAACCTCTTAACAAATCTCCTTATCAGAACATGGGTATGTCTTATTTTCCCAACTATTCCTAACCTCTCATATACACACAGTCACCCAGATCCCACAGGATCCAGGAGTTCCAAATATCTACTTTGGAATTCAAATTAAGGAACATACAGAGTTCCTGAGAATAGAACTTCTGTCCTAATGTCACGCCTAAAGCCACCTAATTTTCAAAAAATCTCCAGTTTCTAAAAAAAAAAAAAAAAAAATCAAAATATACTGATACCCTATGAAGAGACACACTCAGGTAAGGCTAAGGATTGAAGTAGCTCAAAGATAAGATAGCAAAAGGCCACCCAAAACATGGAAGAAATAGAATATACCGATTTGTTAGACTTTGTGACTAGAAACCGCTCTTGAATTAACCTAGAGAGGGCAAAACTAATATAAATGACCAAAACATATCAGCCATTAACTACTTCTTCCACCCAATCCTCATAATCCCATTAGTTAATTCCCCAAATTCCTTGCTGTCCTCCAGAATCCTTTCAACTCACCAGCTCCCAGCTGCCTCTAACACCCTTCACTATCTCTCTAAATGACCATCCCAATATTTTGTCACTGATCATCTTCGTACACACATTCATATAAGTTCCCACAACAGTCCTAACCTGCCACACTAGAGGAAAGATTGTGCAAGAGAAATTGAAATCAAAATCTTGTTTTGGGGAGCAAATGTAACACTTGGATCAGATGAATGTGTGCCTTTGAAAAGGCAACATGATATATAGACCAAGAAAACATTGACTCTTCCCTCTAATTTTTCCACCTTCCATACCTTGTTACCTGTCCTGATTCTGTTTTTCTAAATTAACCCAAAATTTTATCTTTCCATTCCATCCTCATCAGTGGCATCCAAGTTCAGGTAGTTCTACACTGAATAATAATCTCTCAGTTCTCTGCCATCACACTCCTGTTCCTGTATGTATCTGCGTTAATCTTCTTATGCCCAGCTTTGACAACCACATCATTTCCCTAAATGAAATCCTTTCATATATCTCCAAAAAAGATATTTCCCATACCTGAACTTCATCCACTGATGAAGACAACCTTGACTTCTTCTTCTCACACTCCACATCCAGCCTAAGCCATCAAATTCCATGGGCTATTTATTTATGAAAGATATAAATTTTGCCCACTTCTAATGACCTTTACAACTGATACTATGTCCAAAATAATCATCACATCTCATCTAATTTCTACAGTAGCTTTCTAATCAGTCTTTCTGCTTCTACATTTGCCTTCTACAATATATTCTCAACACAAAAGACAGATCCTAAATATAAGTCAACTCATTATTAATGTGTATGCTTAGAATTATCTAGTGGTTACCCATTTCACTATGAATAAAAGTCAAAGACTACATTGGCTTTCAAAGTTCTACATGATCTAGCTGACCTCAATAATCCTTTCTCTAGATCACACTGCTTCAGTTACACTAACTTCCTAGCTACTCTTCAAACACCCCAGGCAGTAGCATCTGCTCTTCTACCTGGAACATTTCTGTTCCCCATCCCAATCATCTGCATGACACATTCCATCATTCCCTTCATATCTTTGCCAAAATGTCACCTTGATGTTCTTTCCTTATCAATCCCCACTTGCATTATTCCATTTTCCTTTGTTTTGTATTTTTCAATAGTACCTATCCCTACATGTAATAAATTTATCAGTTTATTTGTTTACTGTCTGTCTTCTCAAGCTAAACTATAACCTGCAAGAGGGCAGGAACTTTGTCTTGTTCAGAATAGTGTCTCAGTAAGTATTTGTTGAATGAATAAATTATTCCTTACATAAATCTTTTATTCCAAACAAACTTAGTCTTCTGTTGTACAAAAATAATAATGGTGACTAATATATACTCAGTGCTTTCAATATACCAGGAATTGGACTTATGGGTTTTTCATTCTATTCAATCTTACTCAACTGACAACTTCATGAAATAAAAGCTATTTTTAACCATATTTGCTAATTAACAAAACTGAGGCTCAAGGGGTAAGTAAATTATCCAGTGTCAGATAGCCAGTTAGTGGCAGAAATAAGACTCAGCTAAGGTTAGTCTGTCACCAAAACCCACTCTCTTAATATTTACATTCTACTATGTCCCTATAATGCTTTCTCTATTTTATGAAAAATTTAGATAAGTGGTTCTTTGTAGTTTTGCCTTTAATCGTTTTCGGGCTATGTTATACAGGCCTATTTGGTCTTCTCAAATAGCATGTAAATTCCATGAAACCAAGGTCTGAAACACTTTAAGCCTAATAACAAATATTATCTGCTTTTTAAAATAAATTAATAAAAACTTGACTAATATGGCTAATTTTTCTTTTCATCTGTTACAGACAAGGGTTGGCTACTAGAATGATTGCTGTCACATGGAGAAAAAGAACAGTTGACAAGGAGTGAGAAAATCTAAAAATATTCTCAGTTCTGTCTGCAAAATACACATAACTTTTAGGCAAATCACTTACCCTCTCTGGTCCTTAATATATCCATCTATAAGGAAAATAAGACTCCAAGAACTGCTTAAAGTTCTAAAAACACTATTATCCTCTTGTTATGGTTTATGTCTAGATGTTCCCCCAATGCCTCCTGTGGTCACAGGATTTTTTCAGAGGTGACTAAATCTAGAGTGTGTGACTGATTCCTAATGCTATTCTGGGATTAAGGGTGGGATCTGTACAGCAATGGAGTGGCATCACTCTAATCCCAGTAGACTAGATACAATATAAGAAATAGAAATAGGTGTGTGTGTGTGTGTGTGTGTGTGTGTGTGTGTGAGATTGCTTTTTCTGTCTTCTACCACCATAAACTATTGCCCCTCTGCCATGTACCACCTGGCTTTGGAGCCAGCTGATTATGGACTAAAACCTCTATGAACTGTGAACTAAATAAAACTTTCCTCCTTTAACTTTGAGTGTCAGGTATTTTGTTTCAGCAATGAGAGAAAAGTAACTAAGACAGAATTTGGTATAAGAAACTGGATTAATGCTGTGACTACACCTGTTCAAGTAGCTCAAGTGCAATGGCTTGTGAGAAGAGTTTACAAAAGTCTGGAGATGCTGGCTGAAAAAGTAGCACTGGAATGCCTTAGGCTATACTGTATGAGAGCTTCTAGTCACAGCTCAAAACACCAGAAAGCCAGTGAACACCAGGCTCAGCTGGCAAGCACAAGGTCATGAGTTTGATCTCCAGTTTAAAAAAAAAAAAAAGACCAGGCTCAGGAGGTTTCTGCTGGGCAGGACTCCATTGGTTCCTGGACTCCAGATCATGTGTGTTACGGCTCGGTGGAAAGTTTGTCTGAATTTTTCTCCTGTCTAGAGACTTTGCCTAAGACTGAAATTAAGGGAAGCAAACTAATCTTGTAGAAGAAATTCAACAGCAGTTGAATATTAAGGAAGTGGCATCGCTACTGCTGAGGACTTTTAGCCAGGGAGATACAAAGGAATGGGACCAAAGCAAGTCCAAAATTCAGCAAGGCAAACATTAAGTCTTGTAGTTCTATGTGCAGCACCCAAGGCAATCTGTGGCAAGATATGAACTTCAAACCACTTGGGTATGTTGAGAATCAAGAGTAAAGAACCCAGAAGAATGATGCAAATCATTATGACTTTGGCCAGAAAGGAAGCTCCAATAAAGCTGTAGACTGCTAAGACAGAGCAGAGGAGATCTTGATTGCTGAGAAGGAACAGGAGAGTAGAAAAGATAGCCTGAATCAATCATAAGAAGAAGAACTCCACTCTTTGCAGCCTCAAAATGGCAAAGGGAAAGACTGTTTTGAGAAGAAAGCCCCAGAACACCACATTTCAGAATGGCAGCAACCTAGAGAATGTGTTCCTTGGAACTGGATTCAGAATGCTCAGCAATCCAGGTACTCAACCCCTACAGCTAAGAGAGAGGGAACCCTGACTACTGCTGCAGTTGGCAAAAGACCTTGGCATCATCTAAGTGGTGCTGGTTTTAAGTGCATGCAGAATGCAAGAGGGGTTCAGTCAGGAAGCCTTCAAACCCAGATTTCAGAAGGCCTGAGAAGCCAGGCAATGTGCCCCTGAAAGGATGGTGCATGAAGTTGTGAGTGTGAAGCCAAAAGTACAGTGGAGACCCCAGAGGTTTGGAGAAGGTAGGAACATTGATCATCTGGGGAAAAATGAAAGGAGAGAGCAGAGAAGCCCCAAGAGAAAAGTCATGGGAGCTACCACACCAGAAGTGCCATAGGAGTGGAGACACCCAAGCCCTTTGGAGTTCACATTTTGTCAGATTGCCTCAGATGCTGCACATGAAACTACAAGACTTAATGTTTGTCCTGCTGGATTTTGGACTTGCTTTGGCCCCATTTCTTTGTATCTTCCTATTTGTAACTTTTGGAATGGAAATCTCTATCTTGAGCCATTGAATGTTGGAAGCGTTTCACTTTCTTTTCATTTGTATAGGGGCTCACAGCTAAGAGTTTGCCTTACATCTCAGAGATTTTTGGCTTAGGCTTTTTAGCACTGGAGGATAAATGCCTCTTACATAAAAGGATGTGCATGAGTCTTGAAGGGGGGCTAGGGTGGAATGTTATGATTTCTATCTAAATGTCCTCCCAAAGGCTCATATAGTCATAGAGATTTTTCAGAAGTGGCTAAATCTAGTGTGTGTCATTGATTCCTAGAGCAATGCTGTGGGATTAAGAATGCTGGGATTAAGGGTTGGCGATTGCTGGATCAGTCCACTGATTGGATTGGCACTGCCCTAATCTCAATAGACTGGACATAATACAAAAGACAGAAAGTGCATGCTGTTTCTCTCTTGCACTCTCTCTATTTCTTTCTCATTGCTTTTGCTGTCTTCCACCACCATGAACTGTTGCCCCTCTGCCATGTGCCACCACCCTGCCTTGGGGCCAGCCAATTATGGACTGAAATATCTATAAACTATGAGCTAAATAAACCTTTCCGCCTTTTACTTTGGGTGTCAGGCATTTTGTCTCAGCAACAAGAAAAGTAACTAATGGCCAAGGATTTAGTTCAGTGGCATAAGTGCCTGCCTGGCAAGAGCAAGGTCATGAGTTCAATCCCTGGTACAAAAAAAAAAAAAAAAAAGAAGAATACTTAAAGAAAAGTAACTAAGACATTAGTTACTATATGTCAAGTCCACAGTAATAGGCTAAATCCTTCTACTTTGGCTAACTAGTATATTTTCTTAAGAGCACTATTTTTTTTTTTGTATCGGGAATCGAACTCATGACTTCGCCTTTGCCAGGCAGGCACTTACACTGCTGAGCTAAACCTAGAACACTATTTCTCCTATAGATCATTTGAGTGCATGTATAACATATTTCTCAAAACAAGAAATGAGCTACAAATGTGGTTTGTTAATGCTACTATAGCCAGCCATCTAAATGATACAGTTTAAACTGAGAAGAAAACCTTAAGAAAAGAAAGCTCTAGTCAGGTGTATTTGCATACATTTCTAATCCCAGATTTTCTGGAGAATGAAAGAGGCAGGAGGATCACAAATTCAAGGCCAGCTAGGGCAATTTAGCAATATGGTCTCAAAATAAGAAAATTAAAAAAGAGCTAGGAATGTAGCTCTTGCTTGGTGATAGACTGCCTCTGTGTTTGCTCCCCAGTACTGGGAGGAAGAGGGTGGTTAGGAGAAGGAGGAGAAAGAAAAAGATGGCAGTGGAAAGGAAAGGGAGGCAAAGAAAAGGGAAGCTAGCTCTATAATAAGTACATCAATTGCAGCAAATCACTGAAAAAAGGTCAGTTTTTAAAACCATAAAATTAGAGCAACAAGAAGGCAGAGTCTAACAGGGAGGACTATGATGGAACAGGTAGAACTTAATAGACTAAATGGCATGATAGAAAGGTATAGAAAAGAATGAATATATGATAAAGGCAAATAGTACAAAAAAATAAATAAGGCAGGGAGAGTGGGTATGGTGGCACTTACCTGTAACCCCAGCAGTCTGGAAGACTGGTGCAGAAGAATCACAAGTTCAAGGCTAGCCTGGGCAATTTAGGAAGATCTTGTCTCAAAATAAAAAATAAAAAGGGCTAGGATATAGCTCAATAGTACAGTGCTTGCCTAACATGAGGGGCTGGGTTCAATTCTTAGCATCACAAAAAATAAGGGGGAAAAATCTATTAGTGGTTCCTGGAGCATGCTTTGGAAAACACTGATCTAACTGACTCCCCTCATTTTATTTCAGGGAAAAAAAGCTCTTTTACAGACTGTTTAGGGAAAGATGGTAGGGGAACTAGTATCTCAAGAAAGAAATGCCTCACGAGTTTTGCAGCAATCTTCAGTGATTAAAAAAATGTGGCCCATGATTTCTCAGTCTTTCACTAGGCACTTGATTTTGTTTTAAAACAATTAACAAATTCAGACAAAATCATCTCCTCTGTAGATCTTTAAAAGTTTTCTGAACCTTAAGGAGCTTAGGAGGTGGGCCTAAGTGTTGGCTGGAGCTCAAGCATAAGCCCTAGTGCAGACACCAAAAAATAGACATAATAGTGAGTTTCAGTGGCAAAGTGACCCCTAACTTAACAAAAGTAATGTAGTAATCAGCCTTTAATGTGCTGGGCTTGGTGACACACACTTATAATCTCAGCACTTGAGAGGCTGAAGCACAAGGATTGAGAACTTGAAGCCAGCTTGACTATAAGCAAGGCCCTGACTCAAAAAGAAAATAAAGATGGGCAGAGTGGCACACACTTGTAATCCCAGCACTCAGGAGACTGAAGCAGAAGGATTGCCCTGAGTTTAAAGTCAGCCTATGCTACATAGTGAGTTCAAGGCCAGCCTGAACTACAAAGCAAGACCTTGTCTCAAAAATAAAAAAAAAAAAAGGACAGCATTCATAGTACAGTGTTACAGTGTTCCCAAACAAATAAATAAATGCTTTTATAGGACAATATGATTATTTTTTACAACCTAATGAAAAGATAAACCTAATAACCTTTTCTAACAACCTAATGAAAAACATAAAAATGGAATTACTATTTCCATTTTATGAAACAGGAAAATTATTCTGAGGCAATAAAACACCTTGCCTGTGATTACAGGGAAAGTTAATGGCAAAGTTGGAATAAGAACATAAATTTCTGTTTCTCAAATTAGTGCATTTCTCAGTAAATCACACACACTGGGGAAATTTTGACTAATTGTTAATTTATTTCCATGAAGTAGCCAACCCATTCTTATTAGCTAGTTTTAAAATACAGATCAGTGTGGAGACTGCTCATGAGTAGTGGCAGAAGCGATATCCCAATTACTAGAACTTCAATGTCTTATTTAGGTTCAGTATAGTAGTATCTCTTAGAGAGCTACATTGCTAGGGAAAGGAGGTCTTAGAAAGTTCTTAAAGAACTGGGAATAGGCACAAGCTCCATAAAGAAAGTTCCTACAGGATTGAGTAGCTGGGGAGGATGTATTCTTAGTGATACAAGCAAGTAATCAGCCAGACTTGGGTTTGAATTTTGGCTCTGTACTTTATAACTTTATTCACTGTATGAAACATTTCTTAAGTTCTACAGCTGTAAAATGCAACTAAGAACACCTACTTTGCAAAGCTATTAAGAGGTCAAGGTAAGAGTTAGAGGAATAGCATAGAGTAGGTGTCATGGTTAAGAATTTAAGTTCTGTGTTATACTGCCCAGGTTTAAATCTCCGTCTTGCTTCTTGTTAGGTGTTTGACTTCAGAAGTCACTGAACTTTTCAGAATTCCATTTTCCATATATGTAAAATGAAAAGCAATAGTGCTGTCATAGTTGTTGCATGGAATGAGATAATATTTGTTAGCACTTAAGCATAATGTCTGGTACATAGCCCAGTAAAAGGTAAGGTAATGATAACAGTGACAGCAGCGGTGAAAAACCCAATATCCATGTTTTCTACGCAAAGCAAGAATGAGAAAGAAAACTACTCAGTTCTGTTCTCTTCCATTTATCACCCATCACCTTTCTTTTTCAACCATAAGCCAAGAATACTAGACTAGATGGCAGGATACATGGCTTTAAATTCATTTTGTTATATACTATTTATGATTTTTTTTCAGTATTGGGAATTAAACCTCAGTGGCATGTGTTCTACCACTGAACTACAACTCCAACCATTTTTATTTTATTTTGAGCCAACGCCTTGCTTTAGCAATTTATTGCCCAGTCTGGCCTTGAACTTTCCAGTTTCAGCTTTCCAGAGAGTTGGGATTACAGGTGTGTGCCACCACACCCAGCTAGTTATAAGACTTGAAGGAACAAATATAATTTCCTCAAAGTACTTTTATGATACATTGCTTACTCTTAGTTGTTATAAACACAAAAAGATTAATAGGTTTTAAAGTAATCTGTGACCTGCTAAACACTATATAAATGTGATGGGTGATTCTTTTTATCTGCCACAAAATAAAAAAATAAATATTTTTACCAGTAAAAAGCAACTTTATCTCCAAGTTTCTTCTCATGGACATTTCGATCCAGCAAATTGTAGCAGATATTGGTAGTTGCTCCTTTCATCCACTCAATGAAGATTTTCCCTTTGGTCACATCAAAGTTATACTGCAGGAATGGGCCAGGGCATGGGGTCTTCCAGTAAAATTCCTTGGCAATATCACCCCAAAACTCTGCAACAACAAGAAAAACTCAGATATTGCTAGATCTATGGGATCTATGCATGGAACCAAGTTATAACTTTTTTGTCCTAGGACCCACCATCTGGGTGCCTTCCTTACCTATCTAATCTTATCACTTACCATTCTCCTAACCTACCTTCTATTCCCAAGGGCTGAATCTTGATTTAAATTCTTTCCTTTGTCCTTAAAACTATCTATCCATTTTGCATAGTAGATATTTAATATTTCTTTTCTTTTGTGGTATTAGGAATCACATCAGTAAAATTTTTAATGAAACAGTGAAAATTGTTTTTCCACAGAACCTTCTATGATTATCTCTTGCTTCTCTCAAACTATTCTCTCTTAGCAATCATTTTTAAGCATCTTCTTCTACCACTACTTGCACAGTGTTACTCACTATGTACTAGATGTTACTTTAAACTCTTTATATATAGAATTTCATCTAATCCTCATCACAACCCTAAAAAGAAAGCATTATTTCAATTTCAATTTTATAGTTTTTTTTTTTTTTTTTTGGTACTGGGGATTGAACTCATGACCTCACGCTTGCCAGGTAGGCACTTACACCACTGAGCTAAATCCTCGGCTCTTTATTGGGCTTTTTAACTGTTGTTTTATTTTGTTTTGAGACAGTTTTACTGTGTAATTCAGGCTAGCCTTGAACTTACCATGTAGCCCAGGCTAACTTTGAACTCATGGTAATTCTCCTGCCTCAGCCTCTTGGAGTGCTGAGATTACAGGCATGTGTCCAGCTCACTCTCATTTTATAAATTTGAAAATCAAGGCTCAGAGAGGTTAACTAATTTGCCTCAGTTTACACAATTTACCTAAGTCAAGATTTAAATTTTGATGAGGAAGCTATTTTTACTAAAAACCAAAAGATGGATTTTTCTCTAGTTCCTCACCAAAGGAGAGAGCACAAAGATAGGTTGTGAGGGAACTAAGGCTTACATTAAGAGAAATTCCTTGAGGTTAAAACACTGATAATAAAGAAAATAAGAACTGATGCTGTGGGGCCAGGGATTTAGCTCAGTGGTACAAGCGCCTGTCTGGCAAGCATGAGGTTGTAAGTTTGATCCCTGGTACTAAAAAAAAAAGGAAAAAAAACTGATGCTGGGATGTACACATAACTGAGCAGATTGCACAATTATTCTGTGCATGATAAGGAATCTGATATTTATCCCAAGGGCATGGAAAGCCATTAAAAGACTTTACACAAGTGCTACATGATCAGATTTACATTCTTAAAAATCTACCTTACTACTCTGGAGAAAATGTACTCAACAAGTAAAAGAAGCAAAGGCAGAGAATATAGGATGAATACTGATTTGGGTGTTAGAGGGGAAAGAGACACTTAGAACTAAAATGAGGGATGAAATCTTAGAGATTATCACCTCTTTCATTTCATAAGAAACAAAATCGTATAGGCTAAATAATTTGTTCCAGGTTCCATGATTTAGAATTTATACAACTAGGCTAGACATGGTACTATACACTACTCCTAGCTACTCAGAAAGCTGAGGCAGTTCAAGATCAGCTTGGGTGACACTTGAGACCCATCCTCAAAAACAAACAAACAAAAGAAAAATTTATGCAACCTACATGGAGAGAGAAGACTAACACATGAAATAGTTTTGAATATACAAAAGAATATAACTTAAACCTAAGTCACATAGTATACAACCTTTCATTTTATTAAAGAAATCCAAACTAAATCAATCCTAAGGTGCCATTTATACTAACAAAACTAACAAAGATAAAATAAACAAAAAGATTCAACCCAATGGTTTGGTGGTCCTGGGAAAACAGACACACCTATACAATGATGGCATTGTAAAGAAATCACCACAATCTTATTGGATAGCAGGGCAATGCTTAACAAGAGCCATAAAATTCTTTTGACCCTTTTACCTGCTAACTCAACTTTGAGGAATATACTCCAAGAGAGCAAAGTGATTACTAAAGAGATGTTTATAGCAACACTGTTAATAATTTTAAAAAACTTAGAAACAACTCAAAACCTCAAAATTGAACCCAAGACCTTGCAATGCTAAGCAAGCTGGTGAAAACTAGTAATAAAATAATAATACAATAGGATACTGAATAGCCGTTAAAGAAAAAGCAAGTGGAAACTGGCATTTAGTAAATATCATTCATGTATCAGGACTAGACTAATCTCATTTAATATTTGTGACAGTATAAAATGGTCCTATAAAGTGTATATTACACTCATTTTATAGATGAGAAAACTGAAGCTCGAGAAGCAAAGGAAACTCTCCAAAGTACTATATGTCTAACAGTAAGAATACAGACACAAAAATATGCTCATCTGGCTGAGCATGGTGGCACACACCTGTAATTCCAGCACTCAGCACTCTGGAAAACTGAGGCAGGAGGATCACAAGTTTGAGCCCAATCTGGTCAACCTGGAGAGACCCTGCCTCAAAATAAAAAGGGCTGGGGATGTAGGACCTGGGTTCAAATCCATTACTGGGGAGGAAAAAAATAAAAAAAGCTTCCCTACCATTTTGAGGTTTTGGGTTCAATCCAACACCTCTAAAGAAAAAAAAAAAGGAAAAAGACAAGGATAGAGTGGGATAATGAATTGGTAGTTTTATTAGGTAGAAAGGAACAGAAGGAAAATGAAGCAGGAAGGCAGAGAGGTGAGAGGGACTTTTATGTATCCAGGATATCAAGAATGACCTGTTTAGAATGAGGGGTGTGGTAGAGACTAAAAGAAGATAAGGATAAAGAGGTGGAGTGGGGTTAGATTAGAGACCTTGAAAGAAAAACAGAAATTTAACACCTCAGTAATAAGAGCAGGGAAGAGAGCAGAGTTCCGGAGTGCTTCGTGCTTCGGGGGAAACAGGAAACGTGGACAACAGGGAGGAAACGTGGACAACAGAGAAGGGGGCTGGGACCTACACTGTAACTTGTGTGGAGGAGGCCAGGGCCATGACAGGAGAGAGAGGTAGGAGGAGGCCACCAGCCCAGAAACCACAGAGCACTGATCCAGGAGAAGGAAAAACAAGGGAGACTGAGGGCGGCAAACACACATCAGACATTGCTTCAATGGACATAAGAGATATATTCCGGACCTTGTAGACGAGCTCAAAACTGAAATATTAAATCAGGTAAAGCAGGATATGAGTAGAGTAATAAAAGAAATGCTCTCAGGAAGCATCTCTCAGGATGATACAGATGGAAGAAGGGGGAACACAAAAAAGAGAGAGAAACATTCAATAAAGAACATAAAGAAAATATAGAATACATGAAGCAGGTTCAAAGAGACTACCAGGAAATTAAAAACTCCATTGAAAGCTGGCAAAACTCCTTAAAAGAAACTAACGATAGACTATTAAAACTTGAAGACAAGTTTGCAATGTGTGATCATGAAAGGAAAGATCTCTTAAAAATAACAAGGAAACAGGCAGTAACAATACAAAGGCTAGAAGATGACAAGAAAATCTACAATTTAAGAATAAGAAACATGAACGAAGAAGCAGGAATACATACAGGCGAATTACAAAGGCTATTCACGGAAATAATTAAGGAAAACTTCCCAAGCATGGGAAAAGAAAATGACATTCGGTTGTGTGAGAAATAGAGAACTCCAGCCACCTACAACCAAAACAGAGCTACACCCAGACATATAATAATCAAGATGCTACAAATTCAATATAAAAACAGAATATTAAAAGCCGTCATAGAAAAGAAACAGATTACCGATAAAGGTAAGCCCATCAGGATCATGGCTGACTTCTCAACACAGACCATCAGATCAAGAAGAGCTTGGAGCGAAGTATTCCAAGCCCTGAAAGAGAATAACCTCCAGCCCAGATTGATGTACCCTGCAAAACTGTCACTAGAAGTTGATGGAGAAACAAGATGCTTCCATGACAAAGGAACTGGGGGAGTTTGTGACCACCAATTCAACCCTACAGAGAATACTGAAGGACATTCTAGACAGAAAGAAAAAAAATACCAGGATTTTAGGAACAGTGGCAGAAAGGCCTCAATGAGTGGGGCAGGAAGTAGAATGAAGGAGAAAACTAGACAAAGGCAGAAAATAGTATAGCAGAAATGAGGCAGAGAAGGATGGCTAGACTCTCTAACATAGATGGCCTTGATACACTATATTGTTAATAGTGCACCAGGATTTAAAACCCACATTTACTCACACTACTCTGCTTAGATGTATATATTCTGTTCCAGTCATTCTACCTGTACTAGATTTGAGGGCACAGACAGTAATCCCAAAAACATCAGGATATGGTATGGTAGTCATCCTTAATTTCCTATTAACTTAATCTAAAGCTCTGTAAAACCTACAGTTTTACCATGACTGATGGTAATCGAATCTGGTTTGTTGTTTGTTTTATATTGATAGATTTTATTCAAAGCTGTTATGATTGATAGTATCAAGGCTGAGAGTATAGGCAACTGCACTTAAGATGACAAGATCCGCTAGAATATCCACCATGGTTTGACTATTACCTGCCTTTGAAGTTTTATACTGTTTTATTTTTACTAATATTGTTATTTACTGCTATACTCAATTAAACTGCTATATTCAATTATGCCTGATGATATAGACATTCTATTGAAGATAATAAGAAACAACACAGTAATCATTGTAGATTACCTTGTACCGTGGTTTTATATGACTTTTTGGTTTCATGTTTTTATAGGAATTTGTTTTGTTTTGTCTTGCTAAGTTTTGTTTTTCCCTCTAATACAGAAAGTATAGAAATACATGCAGAGATTCATGCATGCGTAGCTGTTCATACTCTCACTGTTTGACTATCTACTTTGTATGCTTTAATTTTGTAACTTGAGCAACTATTTCTAAGAGGACAATATCTAATTTATTAACTAGTGATTTCTTATTATCTTTTTTTTTGAATTCTGTATTACCTCTACTCTTTACATGCTTTTGTTTCTCTTTAAATAAATTTTTTTAAAATGCCTGGAAAAAAACCCAGAAATTTAACTTGAAGCTGTAGGAAACATAAAAATTTTTGCAACTACACAGAAAAACAAGTGTTTCTAGAATATCATTCTAATGGTTGTTTAGCTAAATCTACTGGAGAGTTTGAAGGAGATAAGACTGGGAGATGAAATTAGGGGGATGATTCTTTGATATAATCTGTGAAATTGGAAGATAAATCTGAGAGACAGTTTGAAGAAATATTTGACAGAATTTGTAAAAACAATCCTTTGAAGTCAGGAAAGAATAGTACCACTAACAGGAGTACAGGGTCTGTGGTAAAGACTACTTTGGTTCAAATCCCAACTCTGCCACTATTATGACTGTACAAATCAGCTTACCACTCTAAGCTTTAGTTTCCTTCTCTGTAAAAAGGTGCTCATAATAGTTCCCCTACAAATCAAACTGGAATTGTGCTTAGCAAGCAGTAAACAATCTATAAACAAGTAAGATATATAGATATATATATAGATATCTTTCTAGAGGAGAGGTTGATGAAAGAGATTTATTAATTTGGGATAGTGCCAGTGAACCTAGCAGGAATTTTAAAAATTGGTAAATTTTGAAAACTAGAAAATTGGTAAATGGAGAGAGAAAATTGATAAATTCTACTCATAGTCATGTTGAATATGGACCAATGACAACGTATGTGAACACAAATGATCAATAGCCCTGTGAAATATGGGACCAGAGCCTAAGTGAAATGCTGGGTACACAGGTAGATATATAGAAGTTATTGTGGCAGTAATAAACCACCCTTGGGAAACATGTAAACTCATGATGTGAGATAACAGAAAAATGAAGAGGGCTGAGGACTCAAAACTTGGATACTGCCTGCAGCAATCAACTACTTTACACTTGATTCAGTCCTATCCTGAATTACCCAGTGATTGCTCCATCCATGTTATTTTTGTTATCAAACTAATCACCATTTATTGACTGCCTACTGTTTATCAGGTATTCTATAATGCACACTTTGCTTATTACCCACTTTAGCTCTTAAACAAACCTATGAAGCAAGTATTTTTTTTCTTTTTATTGTATTGGTACATTTTACATATATGTAGTGATAACGGTCATCATAGGGATTCTGTACTTGTACATGTTATAGTTTGCTTCTGAGGCAAGTATTATTATTCATATATTATAGATGAAGAAAAAGACACTCAGAAAAGTTTAAAATTTTGCCTATGACCCAGTTAATGACAGGTAGAGCCAGAATCTAAGGCTGAGTTTTCATTGTGTGATTTGTGGCCTATGCTTGTCCCACTACCAAACATCAAGCTGACTCAATTGCAGTTTTGTTTCCTTACCGAGACTAAAGATAAGGACAGGGAATTTTCCCGGTATATTTTAAAAGACATGGAGATATATTAGAATCTTAGTTACCGACAGTCGTGGCCAAATTAAAATAAAAACAAAAAGTTTGGGCGGAGGTACGGCTCACTCACCTAATGTAAGAGGCCCTAGGCTTGATTCCTAGAACTGGGAAAAATTATGTTTAAAACCTTGACATTTAAGTGACTTATTCAGTCTTATGTTAGCGATTTCACTGGGATTTCTCATATACTAAAAAATAGATCTGGGATCCCAAGATGGGACCCACACCATTTACTGCCTTCTCAAGAGTTGTGAAGTTTCCAAGTTAGAGGTCTCAGGAGGCACTGGCTGAGTTTGTGTCAAAGAGCAGCAAAGAACTTTCTCTCTTGGCCTTCTCGGCCTTCAGAGACCTTCTTTTCACAAGAGTCGCCTTTTTTTCTCTTGGAACTGTCCTAGCCGAAACATCCCTCTTCAGATCTCCTCAAGGAAGTTCACCTCTTACACCAAGAAACCCAGCATCTCTATAGAGCCCCCACCTCCTCACGGAACTGTTAACTCGCCAGGGATCGTCCCAACTTTCAGGGAGCGCTCAAGCTCGCAAAACCCTCCTCATAGAACCCCATCTCCTCTCGGAACCCCTTTTCCTTCTCAAAGCACCACCTCCTCACCGACCCCTCAATTTACCAAAGGAACCCGCCCAGCTCCTCTCTTCCCCTCGGGCTTGCCGGGCCCAGCCTCACCCCGCGGCTCCTCCACAGAGCGCTGGTGCAGCTCGCGGTAGCGCTGCAGCGAGGAGACGTGCGCTCGGCGGCTGATCTCGGGCGGCGGAGACCAACTCCGTGCCCGGGCCCCGCCTCCAGACTCCTCCCGGCTCCCGCTGCCGCTGCCGTTGCCGCTGCTGCTGCCGCTCCGACCCGGTTTCTCGGGAAGCCCCATCGCGTCGAGTTCCGAGCGCAGGTGCAGTTTTGGCAGAATCAGCCGGTGCTCGGAGCGGAAAACAGTCGAACCCCAGCGAGGTGGAGCCTTTATGTGAGGGGCAGGTCCTGGTCATCGGGCGAGCCCTAAGCAGCCAGTAGTGGGTGGGGCCGTGTGTCGAGGGCGGGGCCAGGCTTAGAGAAAACGGAGATACATGGTGCTGTGTAGAAGTCTAAGGGTAGGGGCGGAGCCGACTTGCCGGAAGAGGTGGGGCAGCAGAGTGAAAGCAGAAGGGGCGGAACAGGCAGGACAGAAGATAGAGTGGGATCATGCTATCACAGCGCAGGGGCGGGTCTAGGCATGACAGGCGAGGAGGTGGGTCGGTGGAGTGATGGGGAGTAGCCAAGCTTAATGTGACAGGACAAGAGGCAGGAGCATGGAGTGACCAAGCTAGGGTCATGGTGTGCCAGAAAAGGGGTTGGGTTAGGGCGGAACTCCAGCGGAGATCATACGAGGAGTTGAGTAAATCTATCGCAAAATATTCTAGCGGTCTGATTGCCCCACCCCGACTGTCATTCTACCGAGTTGGAAAGCCAGACGGAGAACATCCCTCTAGGTGACAACCTTTTTGCCAAGTCCCCTCTTCTCTGAGCAACACTCCATTCTGTCCTCAGGAAAAAAGTCTCTTACCTTGAGGGCACAGCTCTGTGGACAGGGCACCCCTCTCCGCTAACCCTGAGGCCAGCTCTGATTTTCTCCCACTTCGGAGGACATGTTTTCATTCTCCTCGCTTCTATAAATCTCCACTCAGATCTAAACTATAAGACTCTTTAAGTGAAAACTAGGAAAAGCCTTCAGATCTTTGAGAAACAAAGAAACAAAACAAAACGAAACTCCTCACTTCACAAATGGTAAACCCAGAAAAAAAGAAGTAGCTTTTGCAAGGGTTATTAAGAGTAAACACCAACCAAGTTAAAGCTACCCTGGGTCCCCTGACTTCAATCTGTTTTTACTGTCTCAGGTTGAAGCTAAGGCTTATAAAATACCAAAGTCAATGCAAATAAGAGGAATAATTCTACATTCTCTTTGCTTCCCAGTTTCTTTATCTAAGGGATTCCTTTCACCTGCACAATTTGACCTCAGCTACCGTTGGTTTCCCTCTGTTCTCCCCACCCAGAAAGAAGCCTGATAGGATCCTTCATCTCCTACCTGCACTCACCATCAATAAGAGCCCACCGTGAGCCAGGTGTGATGGTGCATGCCTGTAATACCAGCACTCAGGAGACTGAGGCAGGAAGATAGCTGTGAGTTCAGGCCAGCCTGGGCTACATATCAAGACTCTGTCTCAAAAACAAACAAACAACAACAAAATAAGCAACCACCCTACTTGTCAATTCACAGACTGATTGTCAAGGCAAGAAGAATCCTTAAATGTCTAAATCCAAGAGTGATTCTGAGGTCTTGCCCACACAAGACTTGCAACCTCCTCTAGTGCTGCCCCTCTTCCTGTCTGCTCCTCTATTCTTTGTCCAGATGAACAGAAGTCCAAGAAAACCCTAAGCAGAAAAGTCTCCCCCACGTTCAGACATATAACACAGAGCCTACTCAGTCCTCAAGGGAAGGATCTCAGGACCCACTCAAGACACACAGATTGGACATGGATGACAGTGATGAGACATAGACTTAATCAAAGAGACATCACTCGCATTGAAGGAACACACGCTTCACTGAAGGTACAAAACTCCTCTAAAGGAGAACAGATCTTTCAGGGTTGTGTGTGTCAGATCCCATGGAAAAGCTCTAAGGGACATAAATGTCTTGGAATGGCACTAATCCTATTAAGGGGATATAGATTTTTATCCTACGAGATATACAAGCTGCCAAAGAGTTTGGACACCCACGGAGAGGATTCAAATCCCATCAAAGGGCCTTCAACTACACTGAAGAGGTGACTATCACTGAGGGGACACAGACTTCATTTAGTGGAGACATGTCCCTCAGGGGGCATCCGACTTCACAAAAGCAAAATAAGACTTCATTGAGGAAATAATGTCCTCTCTGTGAGGAAGAAAGCACGTGTAATACTACCTATACAAATAGAAGCAATTAGCATACCCTCCCACGATCACAACTCAGCTTTGAGTGACCTTATCTCCTTTCAATCCTCTTTCCTATTTTTCCAAAACCCTACACTTTTCTACCCACCGCCGTCACCTCCTGTCTACGGGCAGTACTGCATGTGCTATGACCGTTGGATATGCTAAAATTGTTCAAGTTGTCTTTGAGCCTGGATTCTGGTGTTAGGGAGATGTGTGTCCAGGGATTTGATTACCTTCCTCCATTTTCCTGGGGACTGTGTAATAGATATCTGGACTGCAGGCCTCATAAAAGAGAGTATCTCACATCCTTAGAGATAAAGAAGTAGCACAAGCTGTACTGTGGTTGGAATTCCTGAAAATGTGGAAGTGATGGATAGGTTTGGATGAGAATCCACAAAATTAAAGTAATGATGATGATGATGGCATTGAGTAGATGTCAAGTCCTTCATGAGGCACCTTCCAATCCTTATTTAATCCTCATCACAACCCTTTAAATTGAATACTATTATTGCTTCTATTCTACAGGTAAAGGATACCGTCTTACCCAAGATCATACATATTATTAGCAGTATTACCGGAAACAGCACTCAGATATCTAAACTACAGAGATTCTCAGCTTTTATCCTTCTTTTTCTATCTCCTCCATCTTCCCCCACCATTATTTTTTTTCTCAAAATATCCCTTTCTAGAACCACATTTTTTAAAAAAACTCTTAAAATGACAATAAATATTCAGCTTCCAAAAAACTCGTTCCAGGCTAGTGAATCATAATCTATGGAGTGAAATCTGGGACTTTGCTTTCAAAGATCCCAACACACAGTGAAGTTTGAGGATATTTCTCCTATGCTGATGTATCAGGGTTACAGAACAGGTTGCGGTTGAAAGAAGATCTGAGATCAAAAGGGAGAACCATTATCCAAGGAAGGGTCTGGAGGTGAATAATCAGTCTAGGGATGAAGTAAGAGCTGGGATTTTCAGAGGGATCTGTGGGCAGGGTGAAGGGAGAGGTCTAAGTTGGTAGTAGTAGTCTGAGATTGGAAAAAAGCATCTTATAGTAAAGAGAGGTTTGTGGTCCGAAGAGTTTTGGGTCAGAGACACCATCTCGCGGTCAGAGGGATTTGAGGTTAAAAAAGATCTGTAATTCCAGCCGGGCGTGGTGGTTCACGCCTGTAATCCCAGCACTCAGGAGGTTGAGGCAGGAGGATCATTGTGAGTTTGAGACTAGCCTGGGCTACAAAGTGAGTTCAAGGCCAGCCTGAACTGCACAGCGAGACCCTGCTTCAAAAAGATCAAAAGAAAAAAAAATCTGTAATTCAAAGAAAGAGTCTGGGGTCTGTGTAAGATATTAGCTGGATTCAGAATGGAAGGAAGGGGTTTGGCCCCGGAGTTGTGTGAGTAGCCCAGAGCCACCTTCACCGCTCTAGTAGCAAGCTTACCACGCCAACCCTCCAACGCCTCCCAGCTCTTCTTCACTCCTAGCTGCAGGCTGCCAGTGTGCTAAGCAGGTGGGAACGAGTTAGATAGGGATGCAGTAGACTGTGGGGGCGCCCCCTCCCGGCTGTGCAGGAGCTCAGGCCCCGCCCTCCGCCCTCGCACCCCCACCCCCGCCTCAGCCACTTCCGGCAGGCGCTGTGCTGGGGGGTGCGGGTGAGGATGGCGGCGGAGAGCGAAGCCAGCCAAGAAAGCGCCTTGGGCGCCTACTCGCCGGTGGACTACATGAGCATCACCAGCTTCCCGCGGCTTCCCGAGGACGAGCCGGCGCCCGCGGCCCCGCTGAGGAGCCATAAGGATGAGGACGCATTCCTGGGAGACCCTGATACCGGTGAGGCCCTCCGGCCGCGACTCTGCACCTCCTGGGAAGTCTGTCCTCATCTCTTCTGAGCATCCACTTCCAACCCCCATCTCCTGAATTCATTCCCTTCCTCCTAGACCTCTCCCTTATCTCTGTTAATTATTTGGTGGAGAAGGGTGCTTTCTGCCTAGGAGACTTAGGATGCGACAAGGGAGACGATGCCAGGTACTGCAGTAGGAGTGATTGGGGTTACCTTTTGGGAGAATAAACCAGTCAACACGGAGGGAAAAGCCTAAGGAACAGTGAAGGCTTTTCTCTAGCCACGGAGGACAGAATAGGAGAAACCAAGTCAGAGACTGCAGCATGAGGGATAGAGTCTAGCTTTTAAGAACTTCCTACAAACAGGGATTATGGGAAGCAGAGAGTCTGGAGAGATCAGAGAATCTCTTTGCGTCCAGGGAGGATTCGAGAGAACATGATTTCCCTCTGCATGGGAGTGTTGGATATTGGGAGACAGGGAGATGGAATGCATGACCTCTCAAAGTCCTTGGGGACTAAAGTGCCTTTGCTGTCCTGTGGATTACTCCATCCCTCTGATGGGAGCCATGGATCTGACCATGATATTAAGGTACCCTGCTTCCTAACAAGCAATCTGTAGAATTTTACTGTGTTCTCAGCCCTCTTCAATAACTTAAAAGGATTGGGGGTAGGGAGGGGAGATGCCTGGGGGCCAAGAGCTCTCTGAGCATTCCTTGCCTATTGCTGTCTCTTCTAGCCATGTGGTCCAGCTCTGTCCTCTCCTCCATTCTTCACCCTCCATCCCCCAACCCTCTTCCTCAACGTCACTTCCTGGCATTAGAGCATCCTTCTACCTCATTCTTCCTCCCAGTGCTTGTATTTGAACCTTATCCCTTACCGGTCTACAGATGGTGCTTCTTGGGCCCAGCCTTCCCTATCCAGGCCCTTCCATAGCTGCTCCAACTAGAGGCCCCCAGTTCCTTGCCCTACCACTGTTTTTAGTTCTTTGGCCTTGACAGGCATCCCCTGCCACCCTGACTGGACCACACTCCACCTGCAATGGGGTTGAGAGGATGGTGAGGGTGGGCTGTGGAGACTTTGGGCCATACATTTCAGGGCTGCAGGTCCAAACTTGGACCCAAGGGGCAGTAGGGACAGAAATGGGAAGATGTGTCCTGGTGAATACCAGCCTGGAGCCAGATCTTTTATTCAGAGACCATGAGGGTTGCTTCTACTCCAAGTACTGCCTTGTGTTACAGTAGGTGTACTTATCCTGACTGAGCTTTAGTTTCCTCTTTTGGCTCAACAAAGCACACCTTTTTCTCCTAAGCTAGAAACAGGATAGCCTTGATATATTTTCTTCTGACCCTATAAATGTCTTAGCACTTTTTGAAATCCTGTGATTATTTATCTGTTTGTTTATTTATGCAATGATGTGATTACTCTATGCCTGTAAGCTCCACAAGGACAGCAATCATCACTTTTATTCATTATCATATCTCTGACATTCAGCACAAAAGCACTGGACTCTCAGTAAATAATTGTTGAGGGAATAAATAAATCAGATGTGAGAATAACAGGGAAATGAATGTTTCCAAAACCTCAGGGAGTACACTGGGGAATTCAGTTTCAGGCACTGCCCTCATATGTATAGCAATCCAACAGAGACCCCAATCACTTGAGCTTCTGGGAATTTAAACTTCATGACAAGGTTATATACCAAAGTTCCCAGGGACTTGCCTTATACATTCCAAAGACCTTGCCATCATATTAGTAGAAGTATTTAGTGCCATTTCACCTATCCCTACTTCCAAATCTCAAGACTCCTTTGGTCCAGGTAGACCAGCGCAATGGCTAACATGGTCTCCTACATTGTCAGCTTCTTAGCCAAGAATTTGGTGTGCCTGGCTAGCCTCTAACCTTTCACTCCCCAAAATGAAGTGCCAAGCATCCCACAACAGGCCCAGTGAAAAACAGCTCCATGATGACTACTCTAAGGTAGGGAAATTCTTTCCTTTCTTCTGTATTTCAAGCCCATGTGTGCTTCGCTCTCCCAAGCATCTGCCTATAGATACTTTGTAAGTGCCTTACCTTCCACATACAGTGTTCTATGCTGATACCATCATCCCATCCCACACACTTGCTCTTTCTCCAATGTCATTCTTAATGACACTGCAATTCAGCCATCTCCAGAATGGAACCCCAGGAGCCATCCTGGATCCCTTCATTTCTTCTCACGTCCAAAAAGTGACCAAGTACTCTCTGCCCTCCTCCTAAGTATCTTCCAAATTTCATTGCACCATCCTATCATTACTACTATAGACTAAGCCACTGACTTCTCATGTCTGTATTACTCATAGGTTCCTAGTTACACTTTTGCCTCTGCCTTCACCCCAATCCTTCAAACACTCTGTACTTCTGGTCATGTTAGCCTCTGGTTCAGAATTTGTAATCGTTCTCCCCTTAAAGGAGTAAGCAAACCAGGAATGACCTCAGTCTCCAGCCAAGATCTCTCTCCTGAACTTTGGACCCACATAATCAACTCTTTTTCAGGGTTCTACTGTAATAAACTTAGATAAAATTGTACATCTAGGAAAGGAGTTTTAGTTCGGCATGGTGGCACATTCACGAGGCTGAGGCAAGAGAATTGCTGCAAGTTTGAGAATAGCCTGGGCTGCTACATATCAAATCCAAAGCTCTCCACCCCTCTCTCTCTCTCTCTTCCTCCCTCCCTCTCTCTCTTTGAGATAGGATCTCAGTATGTATCCTGGGCTGGCCTTGAGCTCACCATGGTTGGCCTCAAACTTACAGTGATCCTCTTGCCTCAGCCTCCTGAGTGCTGGAATTATAGGCATCACCACCACACCTGGTTGAGACCTTGTCTGAAAAAAAGAAGAAGAAGAGAAAAAGATAGAAAGGAAGGAAGGGAGAAAGGGAGGGAAAGTTTTACTGGATAACATAATGAAAAGTCCAGGAATAAAGGGCTGCAGGCATAGATAGATCAAAATACTTAAAAAGGAATTAACTTTTCTCCATCTTCTGCTCTTTCTTTTTGTGGCCTTTATCATTAGAAAGTCTCCTACTTTGTTGGAGCAAAATACCCCCAGGAGCTACAGGCTAACATTCTACCAAATTAGCAGCCTAAGCAGAGAGTTTTTGTTTTCTCCAATGGTTGTAGCAAAAGAACAAATTTTGAGTCTTATTTGCCTGGCTTGGGTCACATCCTTGTCCCTGCATTGGCAAGAACTATATATACTGAGCCATACACACTTTGTTCAAGGAGAGGGAGTTGGCTGAGGGAGGGAAAGGGTGTTTCCTAAAAGAAAATTGAACAAGGAAAGTTGTATAAGTTGATAAAAATCAGATGTCTGCTAGGCTAGCTCCCATAGAATCAGAATAGTGAACACTGAATTCATCTTCTTTCTCCCAAAAAGCTGTTTCTTCTGGTCCCAAACTAACCTTTTCCCAGTGTCCTGCTGTTGCTCTTACACTTCATGTATACATAAGTGCTAGAACAATAATACCATGGTACTATTGTTCTAGCACTTATGTATACATGAAGTAAATACTCTGTAGATTTTTTATTTTCTTATTTTTGTTATTTTTCTTTTCTTTTTGCTGAATAAATGAATAACTTGAAGATAGACTGGTGGAACCAATTGTGTCTTAAATAGAACCAATTGTGATGGGGCCGTAATGTCCTCGTCTTCTGCATCCTTTTATCTGACTGGAAAAAACAGATTGAAGGACAAGTACCTGGAAAATGTCAACTAAAATTAGCTTCTAAGGTTGTTTTTTAAAGTTGGAAATAGTTCACAATGCCATGTGAAGCAACAGAAAGAAGGCTTTCAAATTACAGACTCTTGGTTTCTCCTACTTATTCTTTTTAAGACCTTAGACAGGCAGTATTGCCCTTTTCAGCCTTAGTTTCCTTATCTATAAAGTGGGAGAGAGTGGGGCCTCTTCATAAAGCCACACAAACACTTCACTGAGGGAAGATATGCCAGATGCCTGGTATATCATCAGTATCAATAAATATAAGTTCAAAACCCTTTCCTATACTTCTTTTGACACTTCTAAGGGCCAAGAAGAGTTCAGCGCCCAGTGGGTATTTAACATTTGTTTGTTGAATAAATTCTAATCATATTTACAGATTCTGTGGTGCTGGTTTCAAGGGTAAGAGGCAAGCATGACTGACTGAGGGAGACTCCCAGAAGACAACCTCTTTTAAAAAATAAAAATTTAGAAACAAGGTACATATTCATCATAAAAAATAATATTGAGGAAAAATAAAAATTTAAAAATTCCCCTCTCTATTCCTATCTCCCTGTACTTTTCATATATATATCTCAAAAAAAGTATAGATCAGGAAAAGAAAAATTTGTATATGTATGCTTTGTTTTGTTTTGGCTTGATTTTTTTGGTTCAATTTTGGGGAGAGTTTTTTTGTTTTGTTTTTTTGAGAGAAAATCTTGCTATATAGTTCAGGCTGGCCTTGAACTCACTGTGTAGCCCAGGCTGGTTTCAAACTCAGCAATCTTCCCATCTCAGCCTCTCAAGTGGTGCGAATACAGTGCACCACTACACATGCATTGTATAAATAGTTTAATACTAAATTTATTGAGACATCACGAGAGTACTACTACAAATTACTTTTGGCCTCTACAAATACAAGAGGTGCTCAAAGTGGTGGCCATTAGCTTCCAGACATTTTATTGCACACTGCTGAAGTATGTATACATTTTTTGGACAAACTCTGTCTGTCTCTCTGTCTCTGTCTCTGTTTGTCTGTCTGTCTGTCTGTCTGTCTGTCTCTCTCTCTCTCTCTCTCTCTCTCTCTATATATATATATATATATATATATATATAGTTTTAAAAAGAAATATATGTGATAAAATTTTTAAATAAAAATTTTCACACCAACCTGAGTATTTTTCCCAAAAGCAACCACAATAAGTAAATTTTGGGGGGGATCGAACTCATGACTGTGCGCTTGCAAGGCAGGTGCTAATGCCGCTGAGCTAAATCCCCAGCCCTCGTAATAAGTAAATTCTAAAATTTCCTTGAATATCTCAGCATTTTATTTATATGTGGTTTCTTTTAATATAAAAGAGGGAAGTGTGGGTCATGGAGGGCCTGTGTGTGTGTGTGTGTGTGTGCGCGTGTGTGTGTAAGTAATTTGGTGTTTTTGTTTTGTTTGATTTGTGTTTAGGTTTGGGTTGGGGGGGGGTCTCTTTTAGATAGGGTCTCTCTATACAGTTCAGGCTGGCCTTGAATTTACTTTATAGCCTGGGCTGACCTTGAACTCACAGCAATCCTCCAGCTTCTCAAGTGCTGGGATTATAGTCATGTACCACCATGTCTAGCTTTGGCAGTGGTTTTTGAGACAGGGTCTCACTATGTAGTTCAAGGTGGCCTTGAACTTACTATGTAGCCCAGGTTGGTCTCAAACTCCCCATGATCCTCCTGCCTCAGCCTCCCAAGTGCTCGGATTATAGGCTTCATGGAGGGTTTTAAACACTAAATCCAGGAGCTGGAATTTTGGCTGGGTGTGGTGGTACACACTTATAAGCAATCTTAGAGGCTGAGGCAGGAGGATCACAAGTTAAAGCCCAGTCAGGGCATTTTAGTAATTTAGCAAGAACTGTGTCAAAAAAAATTTTTTTTAACATTTTTAAGGGTCAGGGATATAGTTAGTTAGAGGCTCTGATTTCAGTCCTCACTACTGCAAAAATAAAGTAAAAGGAGCTTAGATTTTTATCATGTTGGCATCAGTGGACCATAATACTAACTTGAAATAGCAAGATAGTCAATTTTTAATTTTATCAAACAATTTTTAAAAAGGTTATTCTCATAGTACAGCAGCAGGTGCTCAAAAGTGTTTGTTACACGCTGGGGATTTAGTTCAGCGGCATAAGTGAGTTGTGAGTTCGATCCCTGGTACTGATAAAAAAATAAAAATAAAAAAAAAATTAAAAAGTGTTTGTTACTGGCTGAAGTGGTACATGCCTATAGTCTCAGTTACTTGGGATGTGGAGCCAGGAGGAGCCCTTAAGCCCACAAGTTCAAGACCTGCCTGGGCAGCATAGCAAGTCTTTGTTTAAAGAAGGAAAGAAAGAAAAAAAGAAAGAAAGAATCAAAAAAGAAATAGTTAAATGAATAAACTTCTAAAAATTTTTTGTGAGGATGACAAAGTTAAGATCAAGATACTTGCCTATTTCTTTATTGTTTACAAACTTCCAGAGCCTTTTGAGCATTTAGGGACCTAAGTTCAAGGCTAATACACCCAGAGAGGCCTATGAAGTAGAAGAGGGTCTCAGCTGTGGGAGGCAAGAAAAGAATAAAATACCTTTGAACAGCTATAGTGCACTGGGTATATATCACCTTGTACCATCCCACATGATAGGAAGATGAGGCTTATGACTTAAAGGGACTTGGTCAAAGGTACCCAGCAAATAAGTGGCTTTTTTTTCCCTCCCCTACCTCTATTCTTATTATTTTCTCATCTGCTCTCCAGACAGCAGCCAGAAGAATTTATTTTTTCCTGGTGCTGGGGTGCAAAACCAGGGCTTCACACTTGCTCAGCAAAGACTGTACTACTGAGCTACAGCCCCAGCCTCCAGAGGGCTCTTTTAAAAACACAAAACAGATGACTTCGTGTTGTTGCTTAAAACTCTCCAGTGGCATCCATAATTTAAGGTAAAATCCAAGCTTCTCTCAAGCTCCATAGCCCCAGCATATTAGGGATTAACTTCCATCCTTACTACTCTTTCCCCTTTTCTTCTATATCACAGCTACCCAGGCCTTATTTCTTTCTAATGTGCCAAGTTCATTGCCACATTTGGGTCTTTATAGTTGATGCTTCCTTTTCCTTTTTCTAGAAACACACACACACACACACACACACACACACACTCACACCTTGCTCTCCACTGGCTCCTCATCTTTCAGTTCTCAGCTTGGAAGTCACTTCCTTGGATAAACTTTCCCAGATTTCCTCATGGAAGCAATCCTCCTTTACCTCTCCTCTGAATTCATTATTCAGAATAATGAATAATAATAATTCATTATTCTCTACATTTCTGCCTTCTTCATAGCACCGGCCAGTACTTATAATCACATACTCCTTTGCTTGTTTATTGCCTTTTTCTCCAATGAATTTGGGAACTATCTGTTCCTCTCCCCCTGGCATCTGGCATAGGGCCAGAGGTAGAGTAGCCCGAGCAAGGCTGCTTGGTGCCTGCCTCCTTGCACAGAAGGCTGGACACCAGCTGGAGTAGGATCAGGTTTCCTGGGAGGCCTGGGCCACACCCTCTAACCCATTGTTCCCAGAAGTGCTCTTAGCCCTAGTTCCCAAGTTCAGGGAATTGGCCCGGGGGGAGCCTTTGCCTTTCGCCTGCTCCGCTCTGGGTTGCCTGTGTCTTCCTAACCCTGGGGTGTGTTGGGGAAGCTCACAGCTGACCAATGGGCCTTGAGTGACGGCCGGGGAAGCTAGCAGCGCCACCAAGGGGGCGCCCAAACCGACACCCTCCACCCGCAGACCCAGACTCCTTCCTGAAGTCCGCGCGGCTGCAGCGGCTGCCGTCGTCGTCGTCGGAAATGGGCAGCCAGGATGGGTCGCCGCTACGCGAGACACGCAAGGACCCGTTCTCGGCGGCCGCTGCCGAGTGCTCCTGCCGCCAGGACGGGCTCACGGTCATCGTCACCGCCTGCCTCACCTTCGCCACAGGTGTTACCGTGGCACTTGTCATGCAGATCTATTTTGGGGATGCTCAGGTGAGGGGGGACAGGCGAGCAGAGGGAAGAAAAATTAAGGAAATGCTTGAAGGGACCGTGGGAACTGGGAGAATAGCTGAGTGGTGGGAAAAGATCGGGAAATGGGAACGTGTGAGGGTGGTGACTTAGAAGAGGAAGATCCCAAAAGAAAGGACTCTGGGACATTCGGGGAACAGAAGTTGGGACTTCATCCAAATAGGAAGCAGCCGGGATAATGAGGTGATGGTCATAGGAGAGAATCAAGGGGACAAGAGGACTAGGAGGTGCCTTAGTGAGGCAGAGCCTCCTGCTGTCTCTACCTAGGCCCCTCTCCCCTCTAGATCTTCCAGCAGGGTGCTGTGGTGACCGATGCTGCCCGCTGCACATCGCTGGGCATGGAGGTGCTCAGTAAACAGGGATCTTCTGTGGATGCAGCTGTGGCAGCAGCCTTGTGTTTGGGAATCGTGGCTCCGCACAGTTCAGGCCTAGGCGGGTAAGGAGTTCCAGGCCAATTTCTTGTCCCCTGGACTGTCTCAGTTTGGTCAGAGAATCTGGGCCTCAGCTCCTCATATTTCTAATTCTAAACCCAGTTTCACACCCCACTCCCTATGGATTCAGAAGAGCAAAGCTATTATGGAAAATTTGGAGGTGTTTTAGAACCTTTATTGTTTTCCACTAAAAAGAGAAGTTTGTAAACTATAAAGTGAGATGTATAATATATACTGTCATTAAGAAAGGCAGGAACGTGTCAACATTTACGGTTGCAAATGCCTGTGAGTCTGACAATATCTATGGGCCCTCTATCCTCCAAAACTATACCCCAGACAAGGAATTCTTAAAACTGATTCAGTCTGATTAAACAAATTCAGTTTATAAAACTGAGGTCACCCATGGGCTACACTCAATATACATACTGGTTTAGTATGCACATTTAAATTGAGGGTGGTGCCAGGCGTAGTGGCTCACATCTGTAATCCCAGCACTTTGGGAGGTTGAGGCAGGAGGATTGCTGCAAGTTTGAGACCAGCCTAGGTACAAAGTGAGCTTCAAGGCCAGCCTGAACTGCATAGAGAGACCTTGTCTCAAAAAAAAAAAAAAAAAATTTGAGGGTGGTGGTGAAATTGCAGATTAAACTCAGGACCTTCACACTGAGGTACATTTCCACTCCTTTATTAATTCATACATTCAATTTTGCAGTACAGGGGATTGAACCCAGGACATTTGCACTGTGTTACAGCCCCAACCTGTTTTCATTTTTTTGAGACAGGGTCTTGTTAAGTTACTAAATTGCTTAGGTGTGATTCAAATTTGCAGTCCTCCTGCCTAAACCAGAGTGCTGGAATTACAGGCATGTACCACCATGCCCAGCTCACACCTTTTTTTAAAAAAATTGTTTGCTATTATTAAAAAGTTCAAAATTTCCATAAAAACCCAAGTTTCCAGTATTTCTTGAGCAATAAAGAGATCTGATAGCACTGGGCCAACATTCCACATGAGCTGAACTGAACAGAAGCTGGCTCCCACGATGAAACAGGTGCTGTCCATTTTGCCATAGTTCCTGTCAAACCCTATTGTTTATCCTGTTTTCCTTATTTCATTACTTGGCTGCAGACATTTTAGTTTGCAACCCCTATCTTGGATTAAAATAAACCACAAAGTTCTTACCTTGGTTCCCACAAGGCCAACCCTCCAGGCTTTCCAAAGAAATTCTTCTTTTGGGTTTGCACTGTCTGTTCTTATGTAATCATCCTGGAGGAGGGAAGGGGGTTTATCAAGTAGGCAGGTGCAGGAAGCTGGCAGGGGTCCAGCTCTGGTCTAGAGTGAAGGCAGGGGACAGAACATCCTGCTTACTCAGTCTCTGGGTTTCCTAATCAGGGATTAAAGTCTCTAATAACAAAGCAAACTGGAGGAAGTCTATTGAACCTGGGATCCCCACCCCCTTTGACTTTACTCCCTACCTTTGTAGGGTATCTGAGTCTCTGAATCATTGCTCTGGGGTAGGGGGTCACAGATACCTAACTCAAGATGACAAACTAAACCTACAACCCTCATCACTGGGGGCTAAAGGGTGGCTGGTTAATGGTTCAAGAGGGGTAGCATGTTACCATCCCCTTTCCTTTCTCTGTCTCCCCAGTGGGGGTGTGATGCTGGTCCATGACATCCGGCAAAATGAGAGCCACCTAATTGATTTCCGGGAGTCTGCACCAGGGGCCCTCAGGGAAGAGGCTCTACAAAGATCCTGGGAGACCAAGGTGGGAACCCTAGTGAGAAGAAAGGATCCAAAGGGCTCTACCTTTACTGCCCTTCCACTAATCCAAGAATTAATTTGCTGAATATTTTCTGTAGAGGTAGGGAAAATAGTTGAGCTGGTGGCTATAGGGAGATAAGCACCCACCCTAAAATAAAATAATGAACAGAAAAGTCAAGTGATTGCTAACAGGTAATACTGCAGCACCATGCTTCACTGGCAGTCTTATCTACCGAGGAAGAGGAAACACAAGGAAAGTGGAGGAGCCACTTGGTACCCTGAGATGTCACATAGTTGCTGCACTAACACACATATCTCACCTGAGCCTGATGACTATAACTTTCCCAGCATGTGTCACATTTGAAGATTAGAGAGGAACAGTTACAGGCAAACTCTATCCCTTTTGAGAGCAAAAGAGGAAAAGAATACCTAAACAAGTAGGTATTTAGTATTGTGGCAAAAGCCAAACAAAAAACTGTTATCACAGCTCCTAGTAATGATATTGTGAAAATGAATTGGTTGAAGAAAGGTCCACCTTGTTCACTTTGTCCCTTGGGGCCCATTTTAAAAGGCAAGTATAGATTTCTATCTAAATTGGTTCTGTCCTGGCTTTTGAAAGGGTTTGCTTAATTTTTTAACTCTCCCTACTGTGGTAGATAAAGTCAGGGACATAGGAGGGCTACCTGCTGGGAAATCTTGTCCCTCCCCTGGGATAGTTGGCCTGTGTCTCTCCCCTGTGCCAGCCATCCCTGGCTTGGGGCTCTGTGGAGTTCAGCCCAGCACCCCCCTTCCAGTGACCTGGTCTCCTCTCTCCCTCACCTGCCCGCCTTGCCCAGCCCGGGCTCTTGGTGGGGGTCCCTGGAATGGTGAAGGGGCTACATGAAGCTCACCAGCTATATGGCAGGTAAAGATGCTCTTCTGGAGACCAGAAGCCCCTACCTGCATGTCCCCTTGGGCTACCTTCTCCTATCCTGGATTCTTCCCTTCCCAACTCCCCCACCTAATATCCCCTTCCCTTGCCAGGATTCTCCTTCCCAGGAA